>JAJONI010000025.1:0-41525 GCA_022190145.1 Pezicula rhizophila
CTGCTCCTATATGTTCTCTTTAGAAAAAGAAGATTTCTTGGAGGTCGTTTTTAATGGCTTATTGGTGTAAAGGATGATGCTTACCTATTTATTACCTCATTTGTTCAATAGCTAGGTAAGTAAGTAAATGTTTCTTGTACATACAGGAATAAATATGTCATGTCGCCAGAGCCTAGAGCTAAAGAGGTCGAATACAGTAGACTCATTTCCTACATCTCTTGCTTTTGTGGTTACTTCTTGTAACCGTTCATTGCGTGCTTCTGATTTTAAAGCTTCTATTCTCGTCGTATGACCTTTCTAGAAGAAAAAAAGGGAGTTGGGGGTTGGGTAGGTACAGCTCTTAATAAAGATTTGAAAGAATAAAAGATCATACGGCAACTGAATACAGGTGCTTGAATGTTAAGTAGGAGGTGATGATTGAGTTGTGAATAAGGAGAATTGAAAGAAGGGGAATTTTGTCGATGGGGAACTTGGTTCTAAGGCTGTGTGAACTGGTGACCTTCCCAGGTACAGAATCTGGCACTGCGAATTTGAACTGGACAATGACGACAGATTATACATGAGACTTATATAGTTTAGCACTAAGCTTACTGTGCCTATTAAGATTCGAATAGTGAAACGGATGCACTTCCATTACCACCCTGCCAAAGCTCTATAACCCGATTATCTTCCTTCCAAGCCAAACGTAACATCATTTCCAAACCCTCAATATTCAAACTGATTGACTTCCTCCCTACCAGTTCTAAACCAGGTATAGCAGCAGGGACTAATTTGACTGACAAATCCTTTTCATATCGTAGAATTGGAGAACCGTCTGAATCGGCTTCGAGGGTCAATGTTTTATCTTTGTGTTCTTTATCAAACCAAGTCCCTGACCAGTCTTTCCACTCTGGATCTAAAGTCGATGAATGAGCTGTGAATGGGATTGTCCCTATATACCAAAAACCGGTGGATGGGATTCGTGGCCATTTCATAAATGAGGAAATGGCATGAATGGTCTTCCACACTATCCTGTCACCACATATAGAATTCGTCATAACGCAAATTCCACTATTCTCCAGATCCAAACCATCCTTCTCATCTGATGATCCCGAAAGCTTCGCACTAGGGTTACTTCGTGATGGGGTTTCGGCAAAACCTACTACAAAGCATCGCCACCCAGGGAAATTGGAACCGCCGTGTCCGAAAATAAGACCTGGATCTCGTGGTGCGACCCAAGTGAGTGCCATGCCTCCCTGCACTTCGGTCAACATTTGCCGTGCAATTTCCTTTTCTAAAATAGTCTCCTCGCTGCTGCTGCTGGCTCTCAGAGATTGCTGAACGGCTCGAACTGCTTTCAGGAGATCTGTTGGCGTGGACCAGAGTCCTGCTGCTGCTTGTTCAGGGTTCACACGCCATTTGTCTTCAGAGGCTGTGTACCCTGTGAAGTGTGACAGTGCAATATTGGTCTCAGTTTCTGCGAGCCTGTAGAAAGAGCGGTTCATCCCCAAGGGTTCGAAGATGAGTTCTTGCATCAGTGTTGGGAAATCCTTTCCTGTCACGGTCTCTAAGATTATCTGAAGTACCATTATACCACCTCCTGAATAAGTAAAATCGTAACCTGGTAACCCATACAGACGTACTTGTACCGTGTTGGACGGTGCATTACCTGAGAGTATGGCCTCGTGGTTGGGCAGGTCATCGGCGTATCCAGCGAAGCCACCCACTGAGAGTCCGGAAGTATGGCTCATGAGATGCTTTATAGTGATCTGTGGCAGCAAATGTTTGGTCTGAGGTGTTTCCAGAAGTTTACTCATGGCCTTAGGCAGTATATCGACAATCGTGTCGGAGAGTCGTAGCTTGCCTTGCTGGACCAATTTCATCGTTGCCATACCGGCAATGGGTTTGGAGATGCTGCATGCTTGAAAAATTGTCTCCTCGTTGTCGCCAAGCGTGGAGATGCAATGAGATGTGATGTTGCCATGATTAAGAACGGCGATTGATGTCGATGGACAACCTTTCTCGGCAAGTACCTCTGCTGGTGACGGATGGGAGGACAATAAGGTTCCCTGGGAGCTAATGAGCTGGTCTAGGTCGTTGAAATAAGCCATTTTTGATGAGACAGGAAGGGCTCTAAGAAGAAGAAGCAAAAGAAGTGTGAAGGGTTCATATATGAGGGTTTCCTACCAAAATAATAATAATATAAAAAAAAAAACAAGTTCCACGGAAGATACTATGACGCGTCTATGTAGTAAGACTGCTCCTTCTGCGGGATAAATGATGCCCGGACTTACTGTCAGATGGGGTGGGAATTATTCACAGGTCACGCACCCTAGAAATCACAGAACTTTCATTTGTTGAGGTTGATGTGATGGTGGTTGTTTGGCCATTTTGTTGTGAAGTTGAAGAGTGAAGCTCAGGAGAAGAAGAGGTCGAGGTAAGAATGTATCGGAGAAGCCGCTGCTGGGCTCCGAAGCTATAGCGGGATAAGAGTAAGCGCAGGCATGATGAACCTGACATTGCTTAAGCATCTCAAAAACCTTTTGAGTTTACGTTATTGTCGACAATTTGGCTTGGGCTTGGCTCATCAAGCACACAAAATGTTAATTTTTAAATGTTAAATGTTAAATGTTAAATGTTCGTACTTCTAATATCTTGTCCAAAAGGTGTTTGTTTTGAGGCGCATCTACTCCGTAGAGCGAATGACGATGGAGTGCAGCGACTACAATAGTTCATACACCAAATACGTACAATAACCTGAAGGACAAAGAGGAGATGCCTGGATTAGATTGGTTCTCGTGTTGGAAGATCCTTCGATCCCTTCTTCGTTATCCCATAGAGTGGTAATGATGATCAGAAAGCTTAAAGGATACCTCAATTTAAAGTGAATGACCGTCGGCCTTTTCGGGGGTTGTGTACAAGGTCATGTAAACTCTATGAAATACAGATCATTTGCTATTTCGTACTCCCTCGCATTATCTCTCTATAAGATAATAACAGCCAGCACTGCAAGATGCCTCTGCCGTTCATCCTCATCGCTCATTATTATTATTACTTTTTATTTATTTATTTTTAAACCGTCACTCTTTTAATTTATTCGTACTTGAGAGATTTGCTGGCATCGCTTACGTAAGACTCGTATGGCGCAAAAGGGGGTGATGTGGAGCCCAGCTGGGCATAGAAAAGGGGGCTTCTCTCTGGGAGGCTCTCTGCTCTGCATCTACATATTCCTCGTGCTCCAGGTTCAAGGTCTAACGCTGTACACAAATCTCACAGCAACTGACACCACAGTATCAATGCCCGATGCTTCAGCTTGGAAAGAACGTTCCATCTACCAGGTCCTCACCGATCGATTTGCTGTAGATGGCCAAGGCAACAGTGGCCCCTCATGTGACCCCCTTGCCAGAGAATATTGCGGGGGAACATGGCAAGGCATTATAGAGAAGCTTGATTATATCCAAGGCATGGGTTTTGATGCAGTCTGGATATCACCGGTAAGCCCAAGATTCCATAAGTCCTGTGATTTCGAACCCCCCTGCTCAATACCTCCAGATCACGAAAAATATCGAAGACAACACTACGTATGGTGTGGCATATCATGGCTACTGGCAAGAAGATATCTATTCTGTCAACCCGCACTTTGGTACGGCGCAAGATCTTCTTGCACTCTCCAATGCACTGCATAGTCGAGGCATGTACTTGATGGTCGATATTGTGGTGAATCACATGGGTTCGACATCAACTGTCGATTTCTCTCGTTATACCCCGTTCAATGACTCGTCGTACTTTCATTCGGAAACATTTATTTCTAACTATGACAACCAAACAAATGTCGAGCAGGGGTGGTTGGGCGACACTAATGTACCTTTACCGGACCTTGACACTGAAAATCCGACCGTCGTTCATACTTTCCATGCATGGATATCTGCGCTCGTTCAGAAATTCAAAATCGATGGGCTGAGAATTGATACCGTCAAACACATTCGGAAGGACTTTTGGCCTGGCTTCATCAGAGCTGCTGGAGTTTGGTCAGTCGGAGAAGTGCTCTCGGGAGACCCGGACTATCTTAGTGCTTACCAGCCTTACCTTGGGGGATTATTGGATTATGGAACCTTTTACCCTCTCAAGCGAGCCTTCAAGAAGGGCAGTGGGAGTATGTTCGAGATTAGCATCTTGCTTACAGACTCTTACCGCTCTAAATTCGCAGATGTTCAGCAGATGGCGACGTTTATGGAGAATCACGATATGCCTCGCTTCACAAACGACACTAATTCAGATCCAACTGTGATCATGAATGCGTTGTCTTGGACATTCTTGACTGATGGTATCCCTATACTGTACTACGGACAGGAACAATCCTATTCTGGCGACGGTGATCCTGGCTCTCGAGAATCGATGTGGATGTCAGGATACAAGATCACTCCGCTCTACAAGTTCATTGCACGGCTTAACCAAGTACGGAAATTGAGTTGGAATGCTGGGTATGGCACAAATCTGACAGCCAGCTTGTATACTGAGGTCAACGTGACCGTAACCCAGAAAGGTCCTCTTCTCATGATCTTATCAAACCAAGGTTCCCGGGCCAAGAACAAGACCATCTCATTCCGGACCAAATTCCCAACCGGAACAGTTCTAGTTGATGTACTCACAAGTCAGAGTATTATGGTGAAGAACTCTACAAGTATCACGATAGTCGCAGGACAGCCTCAGATATACCTTCCACTTTTCCTCGCAGCTCAAATATGCCCGAACATTATAGCTCCACGAGCTCCACAGAGCTCTCTATCCAAGTTCCTTTCTATCTTCCATATCTCAACTTCGTCATCGAAATCATACGTTGGTTCCACAGCAACCTCATGGTCATCAGGAATCCCCGTTACGACACATAACATCCTCAAGCCGTCATGCCCAGTTGCGCCGGGAACGATCCTCCAACCACCTTCAAGTGCAATGGCCTCACCTTATTCCATCTTTGCAACCTCATCATCTACCAGACCTGTCCGGACTGAGACCATGGCGACAGAGCCCAGTTTTGATATAGCGTCCGAGAAATATCCCGTCGCCTCATCACAACCTACACCATTTACAACAAATATGGGCAAACCTATCACACCACTCAATACCGCTACGCATACGGCAATTAGGATGAATGCAGGGTAGCCCCCTGTGTTATGGATCGGCCAAGGGACCGTGTGAGTTCCCAAGAAATAGGGTCCACACCCAGTTCTCCAAATGCACAGTGATGTCTTCGTACTTTTGATGGGTCCGCTAGTCCCCAGCATTGCATTCACTGTAAGACGTCTATATTCTTTATACTCGGATATGGGGCATCAGACGAAAATAAAACGACGAAAGTTCAATGAGGAATGTGTTCTGGATGTTTTGATTGTAGGCTGAATTTTGTGTTGAATTTGCTTTTGCTATTTTGCGAGAGATGATACCACTTTGCTGGATAGATAGAGTAGCCTGTTGCTGGTCTATAAACTTGGGAAGAAGATTTAGATTAATAGATGTGCCTGTCGATCTTTTCTATAGGGTACCTACCTAATAAGTCAACCTTTAGGATATACTTCCGTACCTACCGTCGTATGTCTCAATGGACCATCACCGAGTGGTGATAGTTGAAGACAAGCATGTGATCTATCAATTCCAGGGTCCTAAAGTGGATCCAAGATATGATTCAGAAGAAAGATCAGCGCTTGAGCAACCGTTTTTCATACCAGTAGATGCGCAAGGAACACCTTTATGTATGTTGTAGGGTTGTCAGGAGCTGTATCAGATCGCACGTTCTTTTACAGCTCTCACTTGCCTTTATTGGGTACATTCCCGGGACCATTTAGGGCACGTACTTCGTACGCGGCGCGCAAGGCGCATCAATGTTCAATCATCTCTCAGCTTCCAATGTCTTCATCGTTTTCTCACTCAGCGTCACAGCATCTCCAACCACCATGATGCAGGCATGCGGCAGCAAAATCCACAGTTCCTATGTACTCGTTAGAAGGAAAACCTGCGGTGAGAAGGGAAATGGGAGAGCAAACATCGATGATCGGACGCAGTCTTTGAATTACACGAATCCTTCTTCCTCAACTGGGCTTTCGCAGCCTCTTGGCAACCGCTCAGCCTTTTCCATTTGCAACGACCATCGCATCAATGTCGGCGCAGCCTCGTCTCTCCTGCTTCAGCCGACCAATTGACATGATTGTAGAGTTCTGAGGTTACCTCCTTTCCCCCATTCTTCTTCGGAAGAAATTGGAGGAGTGGAAGGAGTTGGGTGGATCAAGAAGGCCTCCACGAAAGTCAGAGAAGGAAATCAATCCATCTTTTATTATTTTGTGGGTGAATCCACCCAACGTCCGGCTGCATGCAGATTGTTGTACTTAGCCTGCAAAGGTTGGCTCACTCAGTTGGGCTATGTGGGCGTCTGTGGGCGTGTGTCTCTCCGCTAGTCTCCATTTATTACTCCAGCCTCCAAGCCACCTCCGGCAACTCTAATACGCCAGAGCGGGTTAAATCCTTGTGACTGGAGGTTCCGAGACTATCCTCGGTCTGCTACCGCTCCATAAAAATACTCCTCAAGTTTCGGAGGTGCCTCGGTCTCTCTTGCACCAGGGCTGGCAGGGCAGACCAGGGTCTTGCCTGACGTCGTTGTACGTACTTTTTTTTATCCACAATAAAATGTGCTTTCCTAATCTCTGTGATCGAGCATCAGAAAAGACACGAAACTACCTACAGTACCAGCTATGCGGTAGCACCTCGAGAAAAGAGGGAGCAAAAAAACATTGGATGTGTTGGTGACGAAAAGCGCATTTGTAAGTATGGTGGTTGTTGAACTTACCGTACCTTACTTTTATTACAGTAACTTCCAGCAGTTGGAACAAGAATTTTCGGTCGGCAATTGGAGGGTTAGGCCATTATTAAGCGTGCGGCGGATGATAAGAGTGCCAAGGACGGGAGAACTACCATACGGCTCGAGCACGATTCGCTACTGTATCTAACCCTCCTTTTCTCCTCCTCTCCGCCAATACTGTGTGTACTCTCTGTGTGAATGAGCCCCCGCAACTCAGACAATGACGTTAAAAATACCCTTGCACAAAGCCTACAACCCTGATTATTGTTCCTAGTTCATACAGTAGTACTGTTCTGTACAAGTACTGGGATTCTAATCAGCGGCGATCCACATCTTTTGACTCGCATCTTGCATTTTGCGCCAATCCCTATGGATTCTTGCGTCAAAACAAACCAAAAAGGGCATCTGAATTCTTTTGACGACGCAATAATAATATCCAATGGCCGCAGCCCTCGTACGATGAACCATAATCACCGCCTTTTCACCGCCATACCGTATGCATGAAATTCCATGCAGATCTCCGAAAGATGTCGCGAAGGGTTCAACGGGGATTGATGGGATTGATAGGATCGGCTAAGTCTTTACCTCTCTCGATAACTTCTGCCACTGTTGGAAGGACGAAAGGGCAACAGAATCCCAGCCTCTTTTGCCGCTCGGATTGCCTGGATTGACTACGCCGAGGATGTTTTTTTAAAAAAAAAGAGTCTTCATCACAGGGAAGTGAGAGTTTGGTGGATATTGTGACATGCTAGCGTCTGCCAGGTACGTCGTTGTAATCGATTGTGAGCAAGGAAAGCCGCTCGCGCGAGAAGAATATATACTGGAGTCCTCTCCCCCAACTTTCCTACATTCCCTTTATCCTTCAGTTGTCCCATGTTTCTTTTGCCTTGCGCAAGATACCTGAGACCTCCAGAAAGTGTTTGATAGCGCGCTAGCAAGAGCATTGCACACATCCCTCTATATACAGCATCTTGGCTGGGCCAAATATATTTGCAACACAATGCCGAAAAGATTCTCTTCCAAGGGCCACAGACCCGAGGGCTCCAACCATCAAACCTATGCCGGTCTCAACGGCCGCAGTCTCGGGTTGGCAATCTCAACCATTGCCACAACAGGTTTCTTGTTGTTTGGTTACGATCAGGGAGTGATGAGTGGAATTATCTCAGCCGACCCTTTCAACGCCTACTTCCCCGAAACGAAAGACGATTCCGTCTACCAGGGCTTCGTCACAGCCATCTACGAAGTTGGATGCCTGCTCGGTGCCATCTTCTCTCTCACTTATGGAGATAGACTTGGACGAAGGAGAGCAGTAAGTGTTTCCCCAGCGATCCAGACATCAAACACAAAATTGACAGCTTCTAGATTATGCTTGGAGGTTTCATCATGATTCTTGGTGTCATTATCCAGATCACACCCATTTATGGCCACAATGCTACCGCGCAGTTCATCGTCGGGCGAACAATTACCGGAATTGGAAACGGAATCAACACCTCAACAATACCAACCTACCAAGCTGAGTGTTCTCGTACTACCAACCGAGGTCTCTTGATCTGTATTGAAGGTGGTATTATTGCCTTCGGTACACTTATCGCGTACTGGATTGATTATGGTGCGTCTTACGGCCCAGATAACCTTACATGGCGATTCCCCATCGCCTTCCAGGTTGTCTTTGGTGTTATCCTTATCGTTGGAATCTACTTCCTTCCAGAATCTCCTAGATGGCTTTTGGCTAGAGACCGTCACGAGGACGGCCTCAACGTTATTGCAGCGATCTACGGTCTCGAGACTACCGATGAGGAGACCAAACTCCAGAAGGCCATCATCATGGACAGCATTGCAGCAAGTGGCCACGCCGGTGGCAAGACTCCTTTCTCCGCTCTTTTCACTGGTGGCAAGACCCAGCATTTTCGACGTATGCTGTTGGGTGCTTCTTCCCAATTGATGCAGCAGATTGGGGGTTGCAACGCCGTCATCTACTATTTCCCAATTCTTTTCCAGAGCGCTATCGGCACCAGTCACAACCTTGCTCTGCTTCTCGGAGGCGTGAACATGGTTGTCTACGCCGCCTTCGCTACCACTTCGTGGTTTATCATTGAGCGCGCCGGACGACGCAAACTCTTCCTCTGGGGAACTGTAGGCCAATGCGCAAGCATGGTTCTTGTCTTCGCCTGTCTCATTCCTGATGGTGGACAGGGCCCGTCCGCAGTAGGTGCTGGTGTTGGTCTCTTCACATACATTGCCTCATTCGGAGCTACCTGGTTGCCACTTCCATGGTTGTACCCAGCTGAGATCAACCCTCTTCGCACTCGCACCCGCGCCAACGCCGTCTCAACTATTACCAACTGGCTATTTAACTTCCTCATCGTTATGGTCACCCCCGTCATGATCTCCAATATCCGCTGGGGAACCTACTGTTTCTTCGCCGTCATCAATGCCTGCTTCATACCTATCATTTACTTCTTCTACCCTGAAACCTCTCGTCGTTCCCTCGAGGAGATCGATCTTATCTTCGCCAAAGGATACTTGGAGAAGATTAGCTACGTTAAGGCAGCAGAGCTGCTGCCAAGGCTTAGCGATAGAGAAATTGAGCAGATGGCTCGCGAGTATGGATTCGTTGGTGCTGATGAGGAGAAGGTTCATGATGGTACTAGCACTAGTGAGAAGGAAAGTACCACTGAGAAGGAGGGTACTCTTGGTGACGAAGTACCACCTCACCCTCGCAACCACGAAGGATCCCGTAACGATTGAGTGAATTCTATCATCTCTTGAAGGAAAGATAGAAAGCTCGCTCTCGTCAAAATTTAGCAATAAGGGTTGGTGTTTATCATTGCGCCTAACCAAGCGCCTTTCTTTTCTCTAGGGGAGTTCTTATTTGGGAAGGACGAGGCGAGCAAGATGAGAAAGTGTATAGCAATGACCACGGGGAGTTCTTCGCGTACATGCCTTTGGTGTTGCGACGGTGCATAATTGGTGCATTGGGTTGTATTTGGTACGGATTTTAGATACCTAGACGGGCTTTTTGACTGCGTAGAGCAAGAGTAATAATTGTCCATAGAAGTGATACCACAGTTAGAACATTTAGCAAATTATTTTTTCACATAACATATATCTGGTCTGAGTCTTAGTCTTTGGTCGTGACATTTCTTAAAAGTTATTTCCCTTCCAGCTGTCTGGAAAACTCCGTGTATCGCTTATAATAATATGATCAATTCAAAAGATTGAGTTATTGTTCTGATCTGCCCACTGTTCCCTTTACTATGCCTACCTGTGGTATGGAGTTTGTAACGCGTAATGGGATGATGGTTGATGAGGTGGCTAATAAGACTTATTCTAGGATGTTGAGGGTTAAGAGTGAGGACAATTTAAGCTTCTTTGTCATCGTCGGCTTTTCGCTTCAATTTTTAAGGATTTTAAGGACCTGGTTTAGTCCGATGTAATTCCGCGGAATTTGAATCACCGATCGCTCACGGCATCCTCCGAAGCCTGTCTCTCTCAACTGTGGTAAGAAGAGTTTTTCACACAATGACATAATGTTACGTCTTCATCACGCCAAGCAAGGAAGCGATCAGGCTCATCTTTTCCTCTCGCACGCAGCATCGAGTTTTAATTAATTTGACAGCCAAGCTCGGCCATGAAGGATGAACATAATCTCCTCCAGCCTTGTTCGCGAAAGCCGAGACTCTACAGAACCAATAATTTGGATGACGGTATAGTAGATTTCATTGCCTTACAAGTAAGGTTCAGTTCCTCTTTTCCCGCTTTTCTTCACTTCTTTGTCATAGAACAAGAGCCACCTGCACCACATATGTATGTTTCACGGTATGCACAGCAGATCGCAATGAGAGGCATCTAGCACCCAGTTGCACCTCTAGTTTACTGGGAGTATTGTGCGCCCTCCACAATCTTAACAACAAGTCAAGCTTAGTCGCCGGAGCTCTATCCTGAGTCAGCTATTATGGTCGAGACAAAGACTTCTGACTCTCTGCACTCGTCAGAGGCGCATCACCATCACTACCGACACCTCCATATCTCGTCACCATGGGGTCAATCGAAGGTGCAACTTCGTCGCGACGGTCGGTTCAATGTACACACGAGCGAGAAGGCCCAGCGTATCACCAGCCATATGCAAAAGAAGCTAAAACGTCGAGTGCCGTTTGGTGAAGCACGTATACGGGCGAAGAAGGAGGACCATACGGATTATAAGCGGGCGTTGGGTCTTGGTGGTTATGAAGGGATCCCGAGGATCAATATCGCTGTGCATATTGTGGGGTCGAGGGGTGATGTCCAGCCTTTCATTGCTATTGGACAGATTCTATCGAAGCCGCCTTACAACCACCGTGTGAGAATTTGTACACATCCTGTATTCAAGGACCTAGTAGAAGAGAATGGGCTGGAGTTCTTTTCGATTGGTGGTGATCCGGCGAGTCTGATGGCATACATGGTTAAAAATCCGGGGCTTATGCCAGGCATGGAGAGTTTAAGAGCTGGAGATGTTGGCAAGCGACGGAGTGAGATGGCGGAAATTTTTGATGGTGCTTGGAGGAGTTGTATTGAACCCGGAAATGGCATGAAAGAGGATCTTGCACATCTGGAAGGAAGGAAGACCACATCTCAGGATGCCGATCAACAGTTTCTTGCTGATGCCATTATAGCGAATCCACCTTCGTATGCTCACTTACATTGTGCTGAAAAATTGGGAATTCCATTGCATATGATTTTCACGTAAGTTGGTTTTACATCTAAGCAGAATATTTTTACGCACAGCATAAAACTCGTTAGCTGACATGGTTTGTTGAATCAAGTATGCCTTGGTCGCCTACACAAGCATTTTCTCATCCGCTTGCAAATGTCGAACCTAGCAATATTGATCCGAGCATTGCTAACTATCTCTCATACTCAATGATGGAGCTTCTCGCGTGGCAAGGGTTTGTAATCTTCCAAGTACAACTACACATTTTACTGAGGTCGTTAGATTGGGCGACATCATCAATCGCTTCCGTACGAAAACTCTGAACCTGGATCCTATATCTCCTCTCTGGGGCCACATGCTTCTTGCAAGGATGCGTGTACCATTTACATACTGCTGGTCTCAATCACTGATACCAAAGCCAAAAGACTGGGGTCCTCATATAAATATCAGTGGCTTCTCTTTTCTACCTCTAGCAGCATCATACGAGCCGCCAGAAGACCTCGTCGCATTCCTGGAAGCAGGACCTCCGCCTGTTTACATCGGCTTTGGATCTATTGTGGTTGCGAAGCCGAATGAGCTCACTGCTATGATCTTCAGCGCTGTTAAGCGTTTAGGTGTTCGAGCTATTGTATCTAAAGGATGGGGAGGTCTCGGCGATGATACTGTGCCTGAAGGAGTATTTATGCTAGGGAATTGTCCCCACGATTGGCTCTTCCAGCATGTCTCTTGTGTTGTTCACCACGGAGGTGCTGGTACTACAGCTATTGGTCTTGCACTCGGCAAACCTACAGTAGTAGTCCCTTTTTTCGGGGATCAACCCTTTTGGGGAGCTATGATTTTTCGAGCAGGTGCAGGCCCAGAGCCAGTCCCGTTCAAGAAGATGACCGCAGAGACGTTGGCCAATAGCATTACTCAGGCACTCGGACCAGAGATCAAGACTGCAGCAGAACGCATAGGCGAAACAATTGCGAAGGAGAACTCTGGAGCAGAGGAGGCTGTGAGATATTTTAATGATGCAACAGATATACCAAGTATGCGTTGCTATTTGAGTCCCGATCGAGTTGCTGTTTGGCGAGTTAAGAAGACGAATTTGCAATTAAGTGGCCTGGCAGTTGCTTGTTTGCTAGGGGAGGGCTGCTTGAAGTTCGATCAGATTAAGTTGTGAGTAGTCACATTTTGTGTTTCAATATTGCCATTAACATTTATCAGAATACGGCACCGGAACTGGTATGTCGACGAGGGTGCAGAAGGCCCTATGGCTGGTGCTGTTGCTGCGGCATCGGAGACAGTGACCAGTTTTGCCATGAATATTTCCGATTATTGTAAGGCGATGTCAAGATCATTGCGAAGAAAACCGAAATCTAAGATAGAGGAGGACCTCGAAAATGCTGACCAGCAAATGCATGGAGGCTACTCCCCTCCCAATGGGCAACATTTATGGGAAGTACCCACTCGCCCCAACATCCAACCACCAGACATGTACCCACAAGGGCAACTAGAATACCTAGCCTACAGAATGGCTTCCAAGACAGCCAAAAAACCGAAAACCTCATGGCAGCGAATGCAAGTAAACCGAGCGAGGACAGATTTAAGTAAGAATGAGAAGAAGGAACATAGCCAGGTCTATGAGGCAGCTCACGACACGGAGAAATTTGCTCGATCCATGATTGGAGCTGGTTTAAAGGCGCCTGTAACTTTTTTCTATAATCTTGCTAATGGTTGCCATAACCTGCCCTCTTATCTCTTCCAAGACGATACGGTCCGCCGCCGAGACAACATAACTGGAATCGGCAGTGGTCTCAAAGCAGCTGGCAAAGAGTACGGCTACGGTATGTACGATGGCATCACAGGACTCGTAACGCAACCATACCGCGGCGCTAGAAAAAATGGGATTACAGGTTTTGCCAAAGGAATCGGAAAGGGATTTGGCGGTCTAATTTGCAAAACTGGTGCGGCGCAGTTTGGGTTGTTGGGATATCCATTGAAGGGTGTAGAGAGGCAGATTCAGAAGAAGAGTTCGAGAAATTTGAAGGCGAAGATTATTGCAATTAGGTTGAGACAGGGGTTAACTGATTATCAGAGGGCTGGGGATGCGGAGAAGGCGGATATTTTGGAGAGGTGGAAAAGGATTTCAGATGGTGCTGGCGAGGGGAGTTGAAGGAGTCAAGAGCGGGGGAGAGGGTAATTTTGGTTGAATATATTATAAAAGTTTACACTTAAGACTATAATAATAGTTCAGGTATAAAAAAAATATGTAACAGTATAATAGAATAGAAATGGCAATCTAATCCTAATTACCTAGACTCATCATAAACATAATTTGTGAGGAGAAGTTGAAATAAAGGGCTTCGTTTAGGGGCTCGTTTAGGGGGAGGCAACCCACTAAACGAGGCTAAACCAGCCCCCAGCTAGCTTTTCGCTTAACGGCCATCAAACCTGAACGCGATAAAATCTGGCAGCAATTCAAGGGCAAGACTGTATCAACAGCAACCATCAAAGGATACAATACCCAATGCTCGGAACCCGAAGGGCAACAGCGCATATCTCATCAGCTCTTTCCCCATTGAAATCCTTGTTACCAGGAAGAAAGGCGTGTGAACCATTCCTCCGATCTAAGGCGCGAGTCCGCGCTAATGCACACGTGATCATGGATGCAATTAATGGCGTGAGTTTTTTATCTTTTACCTCCATATTATTAGATCAAATATTTAGATCCCATGGATAGGAAAGTCCAAAAGGTCATCATGGACATGATACGCATGCCCTACCACCTCAAGCAATCTGTAATGCGTACAAAAAGTATCAAAAGATGGAGGATAGAGCTATTAATGAAGATATTGATATCCTGGATTTTAATCGGGGATTAAGTGATGAGCAGAAGAGGGAATTGATTGTTGTTGGTGAGGTTTCTTCCGATACTATTGAGGGCGCTGTGAAGAAGTTTGGGGAGTTTGGGAAGGATGGGGGGATTGTGGAGGATGAGGAGGTGGGAGAGGTACGGAAAGCTTGTAGTATTTATGAGCATAAGGCTTTCCCAGGTATGTTATTTCAAGATTCTCTTGTAAATATTATACATAGGTGGTTGCTTGGTTTAAGTACTAATGTTGGATATTTTTTCTTCTTTGGTTAGGATTGAGACTTTATCCTTCGCTTCTTCCACCAGAATGCCAGGTCATGCTACTGGACCGTCTCATGCACCGAGATCTAGCTAATCCACTCCACAAAACCAATTTCCACGACCAGTATGTTCATATCAGCTCTTCTTTTCATCTCAAGAAAGACAAAACTAACTCCTTGCTTATAAAACAGGTACATAATTCCCTACCCAGAACCCGGAAAATCGCTCTTCTACCTTCCTCCCTGCTCAAAAACCAGTATCTTCTACCCTAAATCCCAATCAAAACCAACCTCCACCTCCACCACCACCACAACAACAACAACCGCCCTCAAACCCCTCCAAACCTCACAAGCCCTCCACAAAAAACTCCGCTGGTTAACCATAGGAACCCAATACGACTGGCAAACTCGACTCTACCCAACAAACCCAACAACACCGTTTCCCCCCGATATCTCAAACCTAGTAACCAGCCTCTTCCCCAACTTCACACCCGAATCAGGCCTAGTATTATTGTACTCACCAAAAGATTACATGCCAGTACATCGCGATGTGAGTGAACAATGTTCACATTCACTAGCTTCCTTTTCATTAGGCTGTGATGGGCTATTTGTTATTGCTCGAGAAATGGATGGGTATGTTGCCACGGAAGGAGAAGAGGATGAAGAGAGAGAAATGAAGATTGTTACCATTAGGGTTAGGAGTGGTGATGTTATTCAGCTTGGGGGAGATTCTAGATGGGTTTGGCATGCTATGCCTAAGATTATTAATGGGACTTTACCTGAGTGGTTGGAGGAGTGGCCTGCTTCTTGTAAGGGGACGGGGAAAGAGAAGGGAAAGGGGGTACCGAGGGAGTTTGAGAAGTGGAGGGGGTATATGAGGGGGAAAAGATTGAATATTAGTTGTAGACAGGTTTTTGATCATATAGATGGGAATGGGGATGGAGATGAGAACCGGGTGTGAAGATTTGTGTTTATTGTGGTGGGGTTGTGGGTATTAGAGTATATAAATATTCGATCATATTGAGTATATGAAATATGGGGTAATTGAAAAGTGTGGCAAAAATCATGAAAATTGAAGACTTGATTGTTTGCCTCTATTAGGTGGGAGGGTTGTAAGTATTTATACTAAAGGATAGGCACCTAAAATGGAGCCATAACCATCGACAATGAAAACGAGCTTAAGAAGTGGAAACTGTCCGATGTTCAAAAGATTAAACATGTTGTACCAATGGAAAACATTATAAAGACAAAGGATGTTTCCATAGTTCAGTATCAAGTTGAAGTTGTTGTACCTTTTGTACTGTACAATATAACTCCCATAGATATAAGAAGATAAGAAAAAAGACCAACTATATATATATATATGGACAAGAAGTACCGTACCAACATGTCCAGAGAACAAAACCCACCTCTTCAACAACCTCGAAAGTACAACAATGGACCTACCTAACCCTACTAAGCTAACTAGGAAAAAAAATACCGCTCAGAAAGCACCAGAAAAAACCTAAATCCTAGATCCTCACTTCGTACAAGCTGCATACTACCACAATCCAGCCTACGACTTCATATTTTCTCATCGTGTTCATGGCTTAGCCAGTATTTCTAAAGATAAAGCTACGGCTGCTACTGCGGAGACAAAGAAGTAAGTGGTCGGATACAGTTGAGATTTCCGCATGCTATAGAAGCTCCATGTACCGAAGCGAAGACCTGGAAGATATAATGTATTCGAGACGCCCAGGAAGAAGATCTCTTGTGTGAGGGTCGCTGAAGATCATGACAGCAATATAAGACCACCTTAGGATTTTAGGGCTTTGTCGTTCTAGGGAGAGAGAGAGAACTGAGACGTATCGGACTTGGTGTTGGGTGCAGCACGAAGCGTATAAGTTAGATTGTGTGCCTCTTACAAAATTGCCTAGTTAAGTATATGAGATGTAGGTTTCCTTAATAACCTACCTACTAGGAGACAGGCGGTTATGTATGTACTACCAGACAAATTGGGTTATAAGGGATCATTTTAAATAGTTATCTTTGCAAAGATAGGTGAGAAGAGATGGGCTTGAGTTACCTTTTCATTTGAGCGCCTCACTATTATCCGTGGGCCTAACTAAATGCCTCCAGAACATCCCGAGAACAGCAGCAGTAGAGAATGACCCTGAACCTCAGGCGGAACGCGACCGTCTAGGATCGGACAGAGATACAGAATGGGAAACAGAGACGGAATAAGCACAACATCGTAGAACATGCTGGACACAAGGCTATGTGAGGACTGGTAGGAGTGTGTGCGGTGCTATCTTTCCCTAACACAAGATCGGTACCTTCGCCCTTCAACGGTGAAAACTGAGAGAAAGGGAGGAGTGGCTTGTAAATGGGTTCGATTCTCTGGCTCTTGGTGGCAATGCACCCTCCCCCTGACCATATTTAGTTATTACACACTGTGGGTGAGTCGAATGATATTCAACTCTTTGTTGGATTTAAGTGACTCACTAACTCAGTTGCCCCATGCAAAGTGATTCCTTATAAACCGATTCGTACGGTAGTCGAAGAGTGGATAATCAAATTCCCTGTATATACTTAGAGTACATATCTTCATAGATTCATCTAAGCTATCACACTTACGACCTCTATCACGAGAAGACATAGACCTATCAAAATGGATATGAGGTAAGAGATGAAGAATAGATAATCATATCTACTGTGCAGTACATAGGTACATAGAGCAACATAATTCTTCACATATTCATCTAATCATTCACAAAATGTAATTTTTGGTCTATCATTTATGTGATCTAATACTTTTGATAGCCTTTCCTCACACGAAAACCTCCAGATTGACCTCCAGTGTGCTCACAGGATATTTTATTTCATAGTGTTCCAAAACAGTTGGATGTAGCACGCCAAACTCTCCGATTCTGGTTGTCTTCCCGTTCAATCGCAAGAAGATCGCAGCGGACAACCCGGTAAGAAACGTTGGCTCGTCGATCTCCTCAAGCCAATAACCTTCGAGATTCCCCTGGAGACCTTGCTCCCGTGTCAGGAACTCTGTCTTCAGGCCCATGAGCACTTGATCGAGGAGACCATGCACGTTTTCAAAGCCACTGCTCCTGCCGCACCAGGCTGCAGCGAAATGCCTTTCATTCCTAGCTTTTCGCTCTTGATCCCGGGCTATAAAGGCAACATCTGATGTCTCGAACACGTTCATTGGGAGAGAGTGGTGCTTATTTGAAACAATCGTTTTCAGTAGCCCTGGTAGCAAAGACGTCCGTACAAGTTGGTACTCTGCTGTCTTTGGATTTGCAAGTTTGACAGCGGTCTCTCCATCATCTTTGCGGTTCAACCAAGCAAAGTTTTCGTCGTGCGAGCAAAGAATGAGCGGCATCACTTCCTTCCATCCAGACCCAAAGGCTTCAAGGCGAACAATATCTGCTAGCTTGTTGATCGGCAAAGCCTTTCCGACAGACCTTGATTCGACTAGAGACTGTCTGGGAAGGTTATTGAAGCCATATCCAATTGCCACATCCTCCATGATATCACACTGATGCAGAACGTCAGCTCGTGTTGGTGGAACTGAAACATCGATGATATTTTTGTCTTTCGATGATGGCTTAGCACTGAGGCTCATCTTCGTGAGTAATTCACACATTGTCTCAGACGATATATCCAGTCCCGTGCAAGATCTGATATAATCTACCTCTGCCTCAACCTTGCGAGGGCTTAGATCAGGAGTTGTACGGCTCTCATCATTGTGCTTGGAAATGATCTCAACAGGCTCAATGGTGAAAGGTTCTGCGCAATATTGAGAGAACATCGACACCATAATGTTGTTCACAATATCCAACTTCGTGCGATCTGTTGCGGTGATTTCGATGAAGACGTTTGTGGTTTTCAACGAGATCTTGGAGTGGTCTCCATTGATGATGGGTGGTAAAGAACAAACCGTGTTTTCCGAATCGAAGATGACTGGGTATAGAGGCTTGTCGCGGATGATATGGAGGTACCTTCCTAGGTGCTTGTCGTTCTTGTAGAACTCCATCAGCTCCTCACCATTCATCTTCTTTGTCTGATTCAGTGGAATGAAGTTGATCTCCTTAGGCGGGAGAGCATCATATCTGAAAGGTCCTTTAATCGTGTCTAGATCATGGGTACCGATCGAGACTAACGTCCGCTGCCGAGCTAGATTCTGGTGAAGTTTGTCCTGCAAGGCAATGAAGGAGTCGTACGAGGCTTGTGTAAACTTGACGTTTCTTAGGATGGCACCGGAAACGTAAGGTCGTACCTTGAGTGTATTTTTCGTGATGGTGATGGACTCCAGCTTTCCACTCTTCGGTGTAACTAGACGGTAATTTGGTAGGGTCGATTTGCCTCTGAAGATGTTCAGCATGAGCGCTATGCCCTCGAAACATAGCATATCATATCGGTTGGCGGGGATCTCAATCTTGAGCTGCGCGGGTTCCTGCTTGCCATTGACAATTGGGCGTTCTTGATCGGTGGTATCTTCGTCGAGCTCAATACCGAAGTCGAAGCAGAGCCTCTCAAACTCCTGGGCCGTGTACCTGTAGCATCATGATCAGACCCAGTGTTCTTTCCCACAAATGTGCACCGGGTCGGCTTACTCCTGCCCAAGGACCTTGTAGAGCTCAGCCTTGTCGACACCGATGGTGGGCATCTTGAATCTTGGGGTTGAACAAATATGTCAATGCAATAGTGCCTCAGAAATATTCAAGATTTATATTTCACCGAATTAATTGTGTGAGTATTATTTTCCTTTTTTTTTAAAAAAGGGAATTTGGTGCAGGATAATGGAAGGGTTGGGCGTTCTCTCACTTTTACCCTGGACTGTGACTCAAAACTCCAAATATTCAAATGGAAGTCGCGACGCTAGTGTTGGAGTCGCGAATAGACATTTTTGGAAATGGATTGTCTGCCCTACATATTAGGCACACGACTGAAGTGAAGCAGCAGTCCTGATCGCGAACCGTCACCGAAAAGAGCACATGTAAACCTGAGCCAAACCTCGATCAACTATACACTCCAAGCGCGCTTCAATCTCAGACGATTCCCTTGGCTTTAATCTCAGTGTCTTACGCAGGTATGTGCAATTGAAAAATAGGTACCGTCTATTCTCCTTTCAGCATCTGTGCGCCCTCCTTGCCCTGGAGATATATACAGTACTTCGTCATTCTGCGCAGCTCCCCCGCCATACGGTACCTTCAACTCTTGAGCAATAGCTTGCGACTACTGGGCGATCACTTGGGAACAATAACTAACCTACGCCATAACTCCAGGTGCTCTTCACCCTTTATACCAGTATCTTCTCCGACGACATTACAGCCTCGTCGTTGAACAATATCAACACGCGATCACTCCAAGCACAATACGAGTCCATAACACATTCCTAGGCACTACGCCGCCTGCGCTGGCCTTGTTATCGACCCTTTACGAACATTACGTCTGCTGCGAACTAAGTCAATATGTCGGACGGCCCAGATAAGACTGATGAGCTCTACCCCATAGCTGTGCTCATTGACGAATTAAAGGTATAACCTTGGGACAATAGGACGTCGGGGCATATTACTGACCATTGAAATAGCATGATGATGTCCTTTTACGATTGAACGCCATCCATCGACTTTCCACCATCGCACTTGCGCTTGGAGCAGAACGCACAAGAGACGAACTTATTCCTTTCCTTGATGGTAGGCAAACCTAGGAGGGTCTACATTTTCATGATACTGACAGATGGATGCATGTAGAATCAGTCGAAGATGAGGATGAAGTTCTTACGGCTTTGAGCGATGAGCTGGGTGGTTTCGTTGAGTATGTGGGAGGTCCAGAATATGGCCATGTTCTCCTTTCGCCTCTGGAGAATCTTGCTGCAATCGAGGAACCTTTGGTGCGAGAGAAGGTAGGTTTGTTTCACTCAACCTGAGAGCGCTGCTGACCAGATGCAGGCCGTCGAGTCTTTAAATAAAATATGCGAGCAACTGTCTTCACAACAGGTCGAGGAGTACTTCATCCCCCTTACAATCCGACTGTCGAAAGCCGACTGGTTTACATCCAAGATCTCTGCCACCGGTCTTTACAATGTTCCATACAAGAAGGCCTCTCCACCAATGCAAGAGCAGCTCAGACAGCAATTTGGTCTTCTTGTACACGACGAAACCCCAATGGTTCGGAGATCGGCGGCGAATAACCTCGCAAAGTTCGTTAAGGAGATGCCCGCTACGATTGTTGTCGAAGAAATGATACCCCTGTTCCAACATCTAGCTGGCGACGATCAGGATAGTGTACGGTTGTTGACGGTTGAGATATTGATCGCTATCGCCGAAGTTGTACCAAAAGAGCAGCAATCAAGTCATGGCGTTCTACTCACAGCTTTGAGGAGTCTCATTGAGGACAAGAGTTGGAGAGTTAGATACATGGTAGCAGATCGATTTGAGAAAATTGCCAAGGCCGTGGATGATGAGGTTGTCTCAAGAGACCTTGTGCCCGCCTTTGTAAAGTTGCTGAAGGATAGCGAGGCGGAGGTCCGAACAGCAATCGCTGGACAAATTCCAGGATTCTGCAAGTTGGTCGATCGGACGACACTATTAAACGATATCATTACAACAGTAGAAGACTTGGTCTCAGATACTTCTCAGCATGTGCGTGCTGCACTTGGAACCCAGATTAGCGGACTTGCCCCTGTTCTCGGTAAACAAGAGTAAGGCTACTACTCCTTTTCTGTGGATAATATTCGATGCTAATGATGACTACAGAACCATCGACCATCTCTTGCCCATGTTCCTTCAGATGCTTAAGGATGAGTTCCCTGACGTACGCCTTCACATTATTTCAAAGCTTGAGCTTGTAAATCAAGGTACGTGTTACAGTTAAATCTTCCACTCTATAGACTGACAATCGCAGTTATCGGCATTGAGCTCCTTTCACAGTCACTGCTCCCAGCAATTGTCCAGCTTGCCGAGGATAAGCAGTGGCGAGTTCGATTGGCCATCATTGAGTATATCCCTCTTTTGGCAAGTCAGCTTGGTGTCAAGTTCTTCGACGAGAAGTTGGCAGGTCTTTGCATGACCTGGTTAGGCGACACAGTCTTCTCTATCCGTGAAGCTGCAACAACCAATCTCAAGAAGCTTACTGAAGTATTCGGCGTCGAGTGGGCAAACGAAGCCATCATGCCAAAGGTCATCGCTATGGGAGCTCACCCTAACTACTTGTACAGAATGACGACCTGTTTCGCTATCACTGTAAGTACTACGGTGCAGGTGACCGAGAACAGTACTAATAGTATTCTAGACTCTTGCATCAGTTGTCAGTCTCGACGTGATCAAAACCTCGATTCTGCCGATGATGGACAAACTTGTCGCTGACGACATCCCCAACATCCGATTCAACGTCGCTAAATCATACGCAGAGTTGATCTCGACACTGAAGCGCTTGCCAGACGAAGGCACTATTTACTCTCTCGAGAAGTCAGGTAGTTCAGCTGCACCATCGCCCCGCGGGCTGGAACTTATTCAGGACCGAATTGTTCCAAATCTGGAGAAGCTGCAGAAGGATGATGATGTTGATGTTCGTTATTTTGCTACCACAGCTGCGGGTTCAATTTCTGGGGAGCCGATGCAGATTACATCACCATAGATGAGATAATACAGCACTCAAAGTGGAAAATGCATAGTTTCAGGCTTTGTCCTTTGCCTGACATTTGGGAGCATTGCTTGCTTTTTGTTTGTTTTTCTAGAACGGAGCAGGAATACCACCATTAGACACTGTGTCGTGTCTTTTGGACTCCTTTTTGAAGAAGCATGTAAGATTACCATAAGTGAAGTAGTCCAAAAACCTTCCTTCAACTGCCCCGCCACGAGTGATTTGCAGTCAATTTTACACCGCCCACGATTGCGGCTTTTCTGCCAAACCACCCCACCAAGCTTTAACAAATCTCGATCGCGAATTGCTGGTTTCATCCAAGCAAGCAAGGTCTTGCCGACGCCTTCACAGCTCTTGGGCCAAGAAAATTGTATCGTAGTTTCTAATCGCCTGTCTATCACTACACCTGGTCTTCCGCCCTAAGCTAAGACAAGAGATACACATCAGCCATGTCATCGCAGCCGTCCAAACCAGCCCACCTCGACCCCTCGGCGCTAGGCACGAAAGAATAGTAAGTGCTGGTCAATACCTACATGTCTCTTGCAAACTTCACCCTCCCATCCCATATTTTCCCTCACACTATTTCCGCAAGCTACAAAAGAGGAAAAAAAACAGTAAAGTGCTAACCAAGCCTCCCAAAACTAGCTGGGACCATCTCTACTCCACTGAAATCACAAACCACTCCCTTGACCCCTCAGACGAAGGTACAATCTGGTTCGACGACTCGTCAGCCGAAGATAAAGTAATACAGTTTTTGGAGAAGAAACTTGGGGAGACTCTGCTTGGTGGTTGTGAAGGTGAGAAACGTGATTGGAAGAGCGAGGCTACTTTTTTGGATTTGGGGACTGGGAATGGACATTTTTTGTTTAGGTTGAGAGAGGGAGAGGAAGATTTTGAAGTTGATGAAGGAGAAGAGGGAGAGGGAGAAGGAGAAAGGAAGAACGAGGGATGGAAGGGGAGAATGTTAGGTGTTGATTATAGTCAACAAAGTATCGAATTCGCACGTCGGATTGCGGATTCTAAAGGAGCTGGTCAGGGTTCTGGGGATAAGGAAGTTGAGTTTTTGTGGTGGGATATTATGAATGAGGATCCTAAGCCGATGGTCTTGAATGGGAAGGAGGAAAAGGGTTGGGATGTTGTGCTTGATAAGGGGACTTTTGATGCTATTAGTCTTTCGGAGGAGAAAGATCAGAGTGGACGCAGGATTTGCGAGGGGTATAGGGAGAAGGTATTGCCGCTTATTAGGGAGGGTGGTCTTTTGGTTTTGACGAGTTGTAATTGGACCGAGGAGGAGTTGAAGGGTTGGTTTTTGGCTGAGTTGGGTGATGGTGCTATTGGTGGTTTGGTGTTTGTGGAGGCGTTGGAGTATAGAAGTTTTAGCTTTGGAGGTAAGAAGGGTCAGACTATTAGTAGTGTTTGCTTTAGGAAAGAGAACATTCAATGACCCTTTGCGGCTTGCATAATCATGGCGATCCTAGGGCTGTGAAGTAGGAGTAAGAGTAGAGTTTTAAAACTTCGATTTGTTGCATCCGACAATGAGATGCTCTTGCGGATGAAGGAATGCCAAATATCATACATGAAAGCCATGCCATTATGTTTGAATCCGAGCTCATCTTCTCTAACTTTATACCGTTACGCCACCAATGCCCATATCATGTTTGGTAAGGCCATTTCAAAGCCATCACTCCATAACGCCTTCCCACTAATAACGTCGTTTACTGCATTTCAACCTCCATGGCATGCTTCACATCCCCAGGGCCCTTGTCTCCAGCCGTTCCTTTACTCTTTCCACCAAGCCCAAGACCCGCAATACCCTCTCGGATACTAGCAAACCCACTCGCAGGCCCATTCGAAACCTGTCGTGTAGTCCCTGCCCTAACTGCTATTGTAGATGTTTCAACACCAGTGAGGACTCCTCTGCCAACCCCTGGAGTATTCGAGGTACTTGGCCCGAGATATCTTTCAGTTACTACATTGATTGGGCCATTCATTTCCTCGTCCTTTCGATTAAATACTTCATGCCACCATTTAATGTTGTCTAGTTGGGGGAAAATAAGACGCTCTCGGCCCTTCACATGATCATCAATCTCGCCACCATCGTAGTTTTTGTTGGTAAACTCTGCCCGTCGAGATAGGAAGTAATCCCAGACACTTGATGTTCGCTGCTGTACTCGTGCATCCAACCGTGACTTTTCGTTGTTGTACAAAAATGTGCCATACTGGCAAGAGTAAAGGTGATAAAGTAGTCTCCGTAGAAACCTTTCGTTAAATTCGAAACGGTTTGGATACTGTCGAAGAAGTTGATATGTAGCATCAAGAAACTGATGGAAAACAGGACTTGTCTCTTTTGGCTTTGTAGCCTCCATATCAGCTAAACTATCTTTTGCTACCTTCTTGAACTTTGGCGACTCGTCGATTCCTAATATATCGTCCGTTTCCGAGACTGTCTCCTGGCTCTGGTTGTTCTTGTTGAAGAAGCGTTTGGCACTCAGCAAGGCGTTCTCAATTGCATCCCCTCGCCCTTCTCCACTGCCGCCGGGTTGTATGGCGGAACCAGCAAGGGCGTCGTTCTGGGTTGTGAACCATTTCTCACTGTTTAGGAATCCAGTTCGGTGCTGGAACATGTGTCCAAATGCCAACCAATCTTTCTCAACCAAAACAATGAAACCATCTATGGTCCTGTAGTATGGATCAAGTAATAGCTGGGATAAAGCACTTAACTGGCTGGTCCGATCCCAACCGTCCGAACAGTGGATCAAGACGTGTGAGTGATGAACTCCCACTTGCCGGGCGATCAGAGCTGCGCCATCAAGCAGCCCGGTTATGTGTTTAAGCCAACCACTCTTGGTAAGTGCCTCTCTACTTGGTGGTAGTCTAGAGACATCACCATCCTTGAGAGCATCTATTACTTTATTAAGAGATTCTCTCATAACATGTATATTGTCGATGCCAAGATATGCTTTGGTTGCAAAATTGTAATGATCCATGTTTTCTGAACCAAGACCAATGGCCTGCATAGCCAACGCATTTACAGTAGGTCGAGCATCGACAATGAGATTATGCTGCTGCGCACCGTAGATGTGTGGTTGTTCCACCTCAACCTCGCCATTTGAGGCCGTGATCAGTTCGTCTTCCAAACGTTCTGTTTCCGAAAGTTCACCTTCGGTACTAGGCAGGCCGAGATCAACGTGGCTGGAAGCTGGACTACCCCTTGATACCACCGCTGAGCTAGAGTCACGGTCGTCCAGCTGCGCAGAAGCAGAAAAGCATGCACTGACAAGCTTCTCATCCTGGATACTGCGATTTCCTCGTAATCCAGCTAAGGGTTGGGCACACCTTGTTATGGAACAGTTGTTCACGGGATGCAAATATGTTAAGACGGGAATTCGCACCCGGGAGCGATACCTCCCCGCGTAATTGAGAACATTATCAGAAATTGTCGAGGGAACCGGCAGTAGAGCGGGATATGTTGGGGAAAAGGCATAATCCACATTTATCTTCGAAATCCTCCAGCCCCGATCAACGCCCTTGTCACTCACACCCTGTCTTTTCCACTCGGCCTTCGCATCGTAGAACTCCCAACCATTAATTGCCTTCTCTGGTGGAGTCGGCTTGTAGTTGAACGCATATAGCTTCTCTATACCGCCCAGTCTGCAAGTTGCGCCTTTCATACTTTCGAAAACATCTCTTGCTTGTGCATCATTCTTGAAGTAGAAAATTATGAATTTGAAGTCTCTGCCGCGCAAGCGTATTGAGGATGGAACGTCGGATCCTGGCGGAGTTGGTCGGAATGTACAGAAGGCGATCATAGGAAAGGCTATCCACGATTCCCTTGTCTTTGGTCCAACAAGCTGCTTGCTTGTCTCTGCACTCACGTTCTGTGCTGCAAGTTTGGCTGCTAGATTCTCAACCAGGATTAGATGATGTGCTGTCAAGTGCAGCGTTATGGTGGTCTTCTCGCCGCCGCTCCAGATTGCGACATTTTCGACCTGAATAAAAGTTCAGCACCTTCTCCTCACGCAGACAAGTCCGTGCTGCTAACCTTCGTTATCCGCAGCTTGTCCGCCATGTTGTGCCTTCACAGCTGATGTTGACTCGGTCTGACCACTAAGACAATATGGCTTTGACTTCTGGTCATTTTATGACTTCAAGTGTTGTTGATTTTGGATTTATGTACTTGTACGAGTACGGGCTCCAGAATGGCGACAGCTTACCGGAGAGTATGGAGGATTGTGATATCCAGGTTGAACATTTGTCGCGATTTTAGTCCAAGACTGTTCGAATAGGTAGCGTACCTACCTAGCCTTTCAGGTATGTACTACCAAATATTATACCCCTCACGTGTCAGGCTCGGAGTTCAAACCTGGAATCTCAATCCCAATATCTCAGGCAAAATTGGGGGGGGAAACTCCAAGAGCACCAAGCTAGCCGATTCGGTGCGTCACCGCGTTTTAGTGCCACAAGCGAGAGATCACCGCACTTTTGACATATTTTCGATATTCTGATCGCGATAATCAACTTCCCACGACCCAGCGACGACAACGATAAATTGAACCTCTGTCAACAGGTTCAATTTCACTTCACATACCATAATAAAGATGGCCTCCGCTGTACCAGGTGCCGCTATGTAAGGATATCTCCGACTGATTGAAAACTGTTCGCCATCACAGACTTACTAACGCATTTCCTCACAGCTCGAAGCGCAGAAAGTTCGTCGCAGATGGTGTCTTCTACGCTGAACTGAACGAGTTCTTCCAACGTGAATTGGCTGAGGAGGGATACTCTGGTGTCGAAGTCCGTGTCACTCCCACCGTCACCGATATTATCATTCGCGCAACACACACCCAAGAAGTTCTCGGCGAGCAAGGACGACGAATTCGCGAACTCACCTCCCTCATCCAAAAGCGATTTAAGTTCCCAGAAAACTCCGTCTCCCTCTACGCTGCCAAGGTCCAGAACCGTGGTCTCTCCGCTGTCGCCCAGTGCGAGTCTCTCCGATACAAACTTCTTAACGGTCTTGCTGTCCGCAGAGCTTGCTATGGTGTTCTCCGCTTCATCATGGAGAGTGGTGCTAAGGGTTGCGAGGTTGTTGTCTCTGGAAAGCTACGTGCTGCCCGTGCCAAATCTATGAAGTTCACAGACGGGTTCATGATCCACTCTGGTCAGCCAGCAAAGGACTTCATCGATTCCGCCACCCGTCACGTTCTTCTTAGACAAGGTGTTCTTGGTATCAAGGTTAAGATTATGCGTGGATCTGACCCAGAAGGAAAGTCAGGCCCTCAGAAGTCATTGCCCGATTCGGTAACCATCATTGAGCCAAAGGAGGAGCAGAGCGTTGTTCAACCCATGAGCCAAGACTACGGTGCGAAGGCTGCCGCTGCACAGGCTGCTGCTGAGGAGGCGCGTCGTGCAGAGCAAGGTGAGGAGGCGCCGGTTGAGGAGCAATAGACGAATGGGTTTGTTACCTGATATGGATGGATGGGTTGATGGGCGTGTGGGATCATTTGCATTCAAGCTTCTTTCGGCTTCTGCTGCGGGCTTGTAAAATTAGCCAATAAATTTCACGGGGCTTATTAACAATTCAAAAAGACGAGGCTGAAAATTATGATCCTGTGAAAATCTTCGTTTAAAGACCGGAGGAAGACTGGCAGCAACGCAGATGTGCCAATAACTTATGCTTAGTTATTATATCATACAAAATGCCTGTTCCCCTACTGTACACGGGATTCATAACTCTTAACGCCAAACCGGGAGCCTTCATGCAGTCGTACGAAATCCAGCGCAGGCCATGCTGCCACCCTGGCAGTTCTATATCTGGTCAATCCAGTCGATGCCATATACAAATAAAATCAAAATATACCAACGCCAAAGAAAAACGCCACTATGGTCACCTGGGCGTAGATCTCGCAGGCCTCTCCAAGGGTTCGCTAAAGCTTCTCTTCGACCCAATGTTGGGTGGGTTGGAACTCTTACTCCCGTTGGCGTGAACTGGCAATCCGTCATCACTGTCTTCTGCCAAGTCTGTCAGGCCAAAGCCTGTATTTTCCTCCTCGTCATAGGCGCGAATGAGGCCTTCTCGATCGCCGCCCCTTCCATAACTACCCGAACTTAACCTATGGGGGTCAAGACTCCTTCTCGCCTGCATACTCCTTCTCGTCTGGATGCTCGATACCATGTCAGTGGCAATGCCATCAGGGCAGTGCCCATTCATCGCCTTGTGGCCATCTGGATCGCTTCTTGAGATATTGAGTAGGTAGACTCCAGCAAAGATAACCAGGAAGCCACTAAGAAGTGATAGCGTGTTAACTGCGTTGGTGGTATTGAAGCCGCCATAGAGAATGAATGAAGCCGTAAGGGTAGCGGTAGTAAATGTGACATAATACAGAGGATTGACTCTACCATCACATTAGCTCCTAGTTCTCCAAAGAATGCCTAAATACTTGCAATTGTGTTGGGAACTGGCTCAAGGCCTTGTTGAAGTAGTTCATCTGGGTCATAATCGAGACCCCTGTGAGAATTATGAAGACGTATGTCGAAGGATGCGTGAACTGATTGTTTCCAGCCAAAGTAATTTTCAACGCAATACCAAATGCCTTGACAGACATAACAGACACAGACCCGACAGTCGAGCAGATCGACAAGTAGATCAGTGGATTTTTCTTCCCGTACTTTGGCGCAATTCTGTAGATCATCACGCCCGCAAAAGTGCAAACTAGGAAACAGTAGAGTAGGAACCCTACAAATTCAGTTAGCCAACGAATTCCTAAACCAAGGGATATGGTAAGCCTACCTGGCTGGATCGCATAGTGAAGAATTTCATCAACGGTCGTGATCTCCTTGTCCGGTGGCGCATGTAAGACGATGATAACTGAGCCTATTAGGCATATCGCACAACCAAGCTTCCCCAACGTGCCCAGTTCTTCCTTCAAGAAATATGAACCCAACACCGCACCTATGAGGACACTCAGTGCTCCTAGCGGGGTGACCAGGATAGCGGGCGCAAATGCGTATGCGGCGAAATTTGCAATCTCTCCAATAATCACTGAACGCTTTATTAGTCTAATGGCTGCCACACATGGGAAAGAAGGCCTACGTGTCACTATACCACCCCACCATATGGGACTCTTCAGGTAAGTGAACCCATCTCCCTCAAATCCGTGCCGTTCTTCTGCGTCTATGAGGCCCTGGAAGAAGTGTTAGCAGCTACGTTGGATTGCTCTTGTCGTTTGTATATTCGAGTCGCTGGTGTGAAGGAAGAGGATTCCAAGGGCTGTACCTTTTTGGTGATTACAAAACTTGTACCTGTGATCACACCACAATGTTAGTCTTCTGAAACAAATAAATGGTGACAAGAATCACTCACCGATTGCCATTGTGGACGTGATGGCCAGCGCCAGTCCAATGTATCTAAGTTTCTCATGTTAGCTCTCTGTTCATATGAACACTGGTGTACGCTGGATATGCGACACTCAGCATGCTCAAGCCAGGAACATACTTGTCTTCTAACATCGTTGCGCAAGTCTGTGTCTACCTTCTATCGACGTCAAGGAGGGATTATATCGAGGAGCTGTGAGCTCGCGCTCATGGGAGGTCGGTGCCTCAGCCAATGTTGAGAGGCTCTTGGTTCGCGCGAAGTATAATCTTCGAGTCTTTGTTATAACACGTCGCAATCGTCCGGATGTTTCGCAGGAATGACGGAGTAGTGGTGAGGCGCGGGAGAGTGAAGAAGGACGTTTGAGGCCCCTGTCACACGTTGGAAGATCAGTAGCAGCCGAGGCGGCTGAGGGCTGAGGCTGAACTGGTGGAGGCCGTCGCAGCGGTATAAAGAGTCGATATATTAGCTCAGTCTATTGAGGTCACAAAATTGCTTTCTACGTGCTCGATAATGAGTGTGTGGGCTGTTGAGGATAGCTTAGGTGTGAAACATTCAAGGGCAGCAAGATGTCCTCTACGAATTAGCGCCGGGTACGTTCCTAGCCAACTGTACCAAAAGTGACACGCGGACTGCAGGCTGTGCAGATTTCAGGGCGAGCCTCCTCACACCTCATGAACCAAGCTCACCCGAACTTTTCATTCAAGGTTTTCTTCCAACGACCCATCCTAGCACAGACAAGGGGCACCAAAGCAGATACGGACGCCGCAAATTTACTTTCACAGTACATCTCAGATCTGATGCTTTTCACATGTGGCGCACCATGCTCACTATGCTCACTCTGCACTTGAATATTAATAGAAATTGAAGGGCAAAGAAAGGGGTTGAGAATCTCGGTTGAGATTATTGCTTCCAAGTGAGCCATAATTAACGTATTTGTACAGTGTTTCCAGAGAGTATCCCAGCATCCGTTGGTTCATCCGACTCCAACGAGGTATAGATGCGAAGGAGAGATTAGAAAATTTTAGCCCCGTCCAACTCCATTGCACCCTGCCCTTTGCCGAGATACGCATGTCACTACCAGCTCACGCTACATGACTGCACACTGTAAACACCAAAACTCCTCCATACCATATTGTCATTGGACTTTTCCAGCCAGCTACGTGAGGGCAAAAAGAGACAGAAAGAACGCCGGACTATGCTAATTCGCTGGAAGCTAGATTAAAGGGGGTGCAGTTGAGTTCGTCATGCGATTTGGGGTTGGGAGATGGACATATGGGGTAGATGCGACAATACCTATCAAAACTTACCGTCAGGCAAAAATCCTAGATTCAAGTTAGCAGTGTCGGTTTGATGGTGATCCAACGAAAATCGAGAGGTTTTGTCGGGGTCGTATCGTAAGGTTGCAAGGTTGTAAATATGTATGGAGATGGTTATGTTGCGGACTTTGAAGGCAAGAGACGAAGACGTGATGGAAATGGGCCCGAACAGAGGCATTCCTCGAAGACGCGGGGCGTTCAGTATTATGAAGTCAGATAACCAGGCTCACAAAGGAGTATTCATGATCGGACACGTTTCGCTTCTGCAAAATAGTTAGAAATGGTGTGTTATGCGCACAAAGGATCCATACTGACCTTTACCTCGCACTCCCGCTGCATCTTCGAGGTCAGCATCTGCTCTTGGTCGTTTAGCTGACCCGCCGTTGTGGGCGGGTAGCTCCTTTTTCGGCGTGGGAGCAGGTTGAACTACTATCACATCGTCCTCAACGTCATCTTCGTAGTCAATCTCGTCTCGAGGCTCTTGGTCCAGCACTCTTTCCTCGCCCTCCTGCTTGGTTGACAAGACAGTAGCAGTATCATTAGTGGTAGCGGCAACTTCGAGTGCCTTGTCATCGATTTCATCTTCGTAATTAATTTCGTCAGCTTCGGCTTCCAAAGTGTTTGCACTCGCAATAGTAGCACTTTCAGAGTCCGCTGCGTCCGCAAATCCAAGGCTACTGGCGGCTGAATTGGCTTCCTTCACAATGTTCATCGCTGCATCGGTCTTGCTATCCTCGTCTGTGATGCGTGAATAATCATCCGTGGTCATATTGCCTTGGTGGAATTCGGAGAGCCTCTGGTCTTCTACTTCATTTTCACCATACTCAGGATTATTCTCTCCAAAGCCAAGCTCATTCTCACCAAACTCAGGCTCATTTTCAGGCTCATCTTCAGACCTTTCGTAGCCATTTCCGTTGTCATCGCCAGTGTCACTACCAAGTACGGTAGGCTTCGCGACTGAGTCAACTTCGTGGCTAGAATTATCATCCACATTGTGTGCTTGAGTTTCTTCTTCTCCTTCTTCCTCGAAGGTGCTGGGTATGACCGGGCCTTCAACTTCGTTTTCATACTGGTCGTCAAAATGATCAGTGGCGCCATGATCTCCGGTCGAGGCATGCTCATTTCCAAAATTATCTTGGCCAGCTTCATACTCATTGTTTTCTTCACCATCGTTGATGTCTTTTTCTGGCTGGAAGGCATCATCCTCATTTCCTTGATGATTATTAGCACTTGAAAGCTGGAGGATGGATTCATCAACTAAGGAGCTATCCTCAGCAAAACGAGAAAGCGACCGTCGACGAAGCTCTTCGTCAATGTTTGCAAAATGTTCTAAGCGTTTAACATCGCATGTAGAACAGAAGCAAGTACCTGGTTTGTAACAAGGTTCAAGTTCTAGATAATGGGGAATGAAATGTGTCAAAGTACCATTTTGTGTTGATTTGCCATTGGTTGCTGCCGTAGGCACTTTGTTTTCAGAAGTCTCATTTTCACCAAACTCTTCGTCTTCATAATCGATCAGATCCCCTTCTTCTTCGTCCTGTTCTGCTGACAGTGAAATGGTGGAATCCTGTATAATGTTTGGGTGCTTATTATCAGAGGCGTCAATCCCGTTCGAAGATGCCTCATGCCCAGTATTAGATGGAGACTTTTCGGCATGTCCAGAGTCTAGGTTCGAGCCGTCGTGAAGTTGAGATGCTGAAGTTTCTGCTGCAGCTGTCTCATTACTACCACCTGCAGCCTCTGGTTCCTCTGCTACCTCCTCGTAAGACTGTGGATTTTCTAAATACTGCTCATCGTTGATGTTACTATCTTCATTGTCGCCAGTCTCAACATGGCTTTCGCTTCGGGAGTCCCATGTGATTAGCTCAGAAAGCCCCTTGCCATCCGCCGCACCCGAGGTAAGTGTCAAATACCTAGCTCCGAAGTTTACTATGGTGTTAAGAAGGACATAAAGAGGCTGGGGAGATTCGGCGCCATCATTGTACAGAAGTTGATCACGAAGGTTCAAGACTTGCTGCAAAGTAATCTGATGCGATTCGGTACTTGTCTATATTATGTTAGTTATGAACAAGAGGATTAGGGCTGAAAGAAACATACCTGGTCAAATTCAAGGCCAAGTTCGTCTACTGTCATACATAGCCATTCATCATCTGGGACTTCTTCGTTGATAACTTCCTGCATTGCGGCCAATAGTTCATTTATGGGCTTTGCGGCGAATGAAACATCTGTAAGAAAGTAATTGTCCGGATCATCCTCGTCAGAGGTTGAGAACAGTGAATACTCTCTAGATTGGTACACAACGATTATCCTCGTCATTAATGATGAGAGGTTCACATAGTCGGGGTCAGAATGGTCAAGCTCGTCGGGGCTTTCTCTCGAAGCACTATCGTTATCCACACGAGAAACCTCAACATCAGTCTCAGTCTTCAAGTTAGGATTCGCTGGAGTCTCAGAGACTTCGCCAGCTAAGCCTGGGGTAGGGCTCTGATGCCGCGAATGCTGTTCTGCAGGGCTTTGTTTCTGAGGGCTATTTCCATCGGAATCACCGACATGGTTGTCTTGCTGAAGGCTCGCCGTGCTATCTTGTATTTCTGCTTCTGCCTCATCCGATACCTCTTCTCCAGCATTATCAAAGCTTTGGGCCAGGAGTTTATTCTCTTCTGATGCTTCTGCTGCTGTGTCGGCGTTCTGCTCGGTTTCTTCGACATTATCCCACATGATTTCCGCCTCTTGCGCGTTATCATCCTCAATACGAGTTGTGTCGGTAAGACCATTTGTATTGAGACTTGGGTTTGTAGGATCTGCGTCGCTGAAGGACATTGGGATAACTTCATGGTCCATGGACTGATTGTCATGGTCTTGTAATGGGTCATCTTCCATGGCATACGAAGCGTTATCTTCTTCATCTATCATGAGATCATCTTGCATGGCTGGCGATTGTTGTGGTTGGAAGCCATCCCCAAAGCCATTGTTTGATTGAGCATCCTCCAATACATAGTCCTCATCAACTTGGCCGGCTGTCAGATCGATATCGATATCAATTTCCTCCTCGCCAGCGTTGTGGCCAGGCTCGGAAGATATCTCCATATCGTCATCCACCATGATGGATAGAGTTTTACGAGGTTCAGAGTACGGTTAAGTTGAGCGGCAAGATGTAGACTTGGGGAAGCCTTAGAGCTGTGATCAGCTCAGAAATCGAGGGGAAATCAAAGTTAGAACTTTGTGACGGGAATTTCGCAAAGTATGATTGGAAAGATCCCCAGACGATCGTTATCGTGGTATCAGGGTGGTTGAAGGATGCCTGTAAAGGGGCGTTGTGAGTCTTATTAGTTATTTCGATGAAATGGGAACAAAGGGATGCGGCATTCGTGGGGCTGACAGCGCGTTTGATAGGAAGATTTCATCAGTGACAGAGGTCAAAGGAAGATACTGCAATAATCCAGCGCGTAAAAAGTAGCTTAAAAGGATTCATAGAAGAGAGAAAGAGCATCCAGGCGCGTTGCGTTCTGCAGTGAATTACTTTTGCAACAATTGCGTGGTCTGAAGAAAGTCCGGGAATCAGCTTAATTTGGACTTCGATGCCACTAGCGCACATCCGCGCATTGGGCATGTCACGTGATATGACAGTTAGCACAACCTCATGCTAATCGAATAGGTGGTATATACCTATCTAAAGCCCAATCCACCACAACTCTCCAACAGGACAAATCTCAGACTCACGAATATGGTGCGCATAATCGTAGAATATCTAACTTCGTGGCTAGAGCTAATATTTCTGCGCAGGTTGTCCTTGCAGCTTCAATTTGTACGCGGGGTGGAAAAGCTGTCCTTTCGAGGCAGTTCAGAGACATACAAAGATCACGGATTGAGGCGCTTCTTGCATCCTTCCCCAAGCTCGCAGATACTGGAACCCAGCATACTACAGTCGAACAGGACAATGTGCGCTTCGTATATCAACCTCTTGACGAACTCTACATGGTCCTCATCACAAACCGCCAGTCAAACATCCTACAAGACATTGATTCGTTGCATCTGTTCGCCCAGGTAGTAACAAGCACGTGTAAGAGCCTAGACGAAAGAGAGATATTGCGCAATGCGTACGAACTTCTGAGCGCCTTCGATGAATTAGTGACTCTGGGTTACCGGGAGAATCTCACAATTAGTCAAATCAAAACCTTCTTGGAGATGGAGAGTCATGAGGAGAGAATCCAGGAAATCATTTCAAGGGTAGGAACAGGATTAATTCGTATATATTCGCCAGCTGCTAATTTTGGTATAGAACAAAGAATTGGAGGCTACTGAAGAGCGCAAACGTAAGGCCAAACAGTTGGAGATGCAACGGAAGGAGGTTTCTAGGACCGGCGGCCGCAATGTTCCTCGAACACCCGTATATCCCACATACACACCACCAACTCGCCCAGCCGTCACAGATACATATGATTCCTACGAGGCGGAAAAGAACAAGTCATACAAGTATGTGTCTTAACCAGTTCGTACTTTACGCTCATGTATTAACCTCTATAATAGAGCCAGTGCCCCCAAGGGCAAAGGTATGCAATTGGGCAAGAAGTCGAAGACAACAGATATGTTTGAGCGCGTGAGAGGAGATATGGGCGCTGAAGTCGAGGAATCAGCTTCATCTCCGCTAGTTCCAAACCATCCCACACCAGCTACCGAGCACACCCAAGCACACTCATCACGAGTTTCCTCTTCTTTAGACCGCGATGCTATCCATGTCACCGTTTCGGAAACCATAAGCGCAAAACTCTCCAGAGAAGGAACCCTGAATTCACTAGAAGTGAAGGGCGATTTGCAATTGAAAATCTCAGACCCAACGTTAACCAAAGTCAAGTTGGACCTCGTTGCAACTCCAAGCCATGGAGTGCAGTTCCGAACACACCCCAACGTCGACAAGAGCCTTTTCAATGGCTCTAAGGCTATTCAGATGAGCAACACAGCAAAAGGATTTCCTGTGAACAATTCGGTCGGTGTTCTGCGCTGGAGAGCTACTCCGAAGGTGGATGATTCAAGTGCAGCTCCAATCACTTTTACTGTCTGGGTCAACAAGGGCTCGGACGACACATACACAATCACTGTTGAGTATGAACTTACTGGTGGCGATTCATTGAAAGACGTCGCTGTCACCATACCTTATGCCACAAGTGAGCCTGCGGTATCTAGCTTCGATGCGACCTACGAAGTATCTGGAGACAGTTTGGAATGGACAATAGGTGCTATTGACGAAGAAAATGCAAGTGGCTCTTTCGAATTTGAGGCTCAGGCTGAAGACGAAAATGAATTCTTCCCCATGCATGTCAAATTCGGCAAGACCAAGCCCTTTATTGATGTTGATGTAAGTTTATACTGCGTATCTGCTCTATACCCTTTACTAATCTGCCTTTTAGGTCAACTCTGTCACACTACTGGAAATGAACGAGGAGGTGACATTCTCGAAGGAAATCAAGTCTATCACCGATTCATATGTTATTGAGTAATTGCATTCAGTTGGTGTACTGGGAAAAGTTGCAGAGTGTCTTAAAGAACGACGCTGACCTGGTGGTCGGCATACACAAGGTACCTAGTTATGATGATATTTTCACTAGCCATAGAGGAACCAAAGGCAATGAGTTTTGAGCCGCCCTTAAGAATCAAGATATATTATCATCCGGACCATGTTTTGAAAGCACTCGCCATCGACTGTTAAACAAAGGCCACCTGACCTCCCTAAATGTGATTTAACAAAATATAGACTTGATAGAAACACCCGCAGCTTTCCCCTGTTCACCCTACCTTGTATGAAATGAGAGTGATCTTACACCAACTGTAAATATATTCTTGAATGGCTCCAGACACTCAGAAAAGCACGATAAATTCTAACGGGCCTCTAAGCCCCTTGGAAGAAATTCGAGGCCCGGGAACTGCTAACACGTTCTCTATAGTACCTCCTACCGCCTTAATCCCTTGGTTCTCGCTAAATTAATGTGCACAGCGACGACGCGACTTTTGGCACGCCCCGCCTGCTCAATTCAATCAATCCAAAGGTCCCTCGACACCAAATCATGTGGAAGACTCCAACTCGAATTGATATCGCTAATCATAGGACCAAATCAACATGGAGGAGCCCGTGAGGTTCCAAATTCTCAGCGAGAAAACTCTGCATCATGCAGCTCGACTCGTTGCCTACTGTCCTTCCATGGACCTGTTGGCTCTAGTCAGCATTGACGAACAAGTCCTTGTATATCGCCTCAACGGTCAAAGGGTATTTGGAGTCACGCAAAAATCAGGAACTCTCAAAGTTGAGGACATCCGTTGGAAACCAAACGGTATGTCCATGCACCCAGCTCTTTTAGTGTCAGAGCCACTAAGTGTCTGATAGGACAGCTTCTTGCAATCTCTTGGAACGATGGGACTGTGCGACTCGTTGGCGCTGAGAGCAGCAAAACCGTTCATCAGTTCTCTGCAAATGACGAGGGTACAACTACGCCTGGTGTCACGTGCATGGGATGGGCATCCAACCTCATTGCCATGAAGCCTAGGACTGCCGATGTCAAAAAGTATGGCACATGGGATGAACTATTAAGTGCTGGTTCACAGCTATCAGAAGAGACGACTCGACTTGACCTACCTCGCGATCTTTCTCTCATCGACATTGAAACGAGCATGCCAAAACTCAGTGTGCTAGCAGCGGGTGGGACGTCGTAAGTCATTGTCACTATGAGTATAAGTCAAGAGACGGTGCTAATGTTGTGCAGAGAGGATGTATTTTCCTCCAGAACTTCTCTTGATGCTCTTTTTCGGCCATTCGATCCCCATGACATCAATGCCGTCGACGTGATGGTTGTTGGAACGAGGGACGGAAATATTCATCTAAGCATCTACGACTCTTTCGTTGTTGGGTCATTCAAGTGTCCAGCTTCAACAAAAGGCAAATCTTCACCTCATCTGGCCCTACACTCTTCAGATGACCAACAGTCTACGCATGCTCTTTTGATGAAATCTCCTGAAGCAGATAGCGGCCTTTACTTTGTTCCAATGGACCTTCGTTTCATCTCTGCATCAAGTGACTACCTTTCCCTACTTGCATCTAGATCAACCACACTTCAAAATCTCTTAAGGTATATCCATCAGGTTCAGATCCTAATGGCCAGCGAATACAAAGCTACACAGGAGCTTCCCGGCAAGTTTCTGAGAAATATCAACGAGACACTTAAAGAAGATGGCAATCGAGATATTGTGCAAGCTTTATATCATTCAGTAGCAACTGGACATACTTTCCCAGCCGTCAAAGAATGGCTTGTAGATGAATTGACAGAAAGAGTGAGAACATATTTTCTATTTTTGAATCTCACTGACTCGGCCAGGGTCATAAGCGATGGGAGAAAGCAGTTGTAACAGGATTGGAAAGCTTGAGAAGACTTGTCCATGAGCATATGTTGCCAGCTCTAGAGCGGTCCTCCGTCATTCTAAGTCGTTTATCTGGCATCGCAAAATTCCAAGGGTCTAACGATAATATCGGATTTTCGAGTCAACAAATCAGTCTCATGATGGACACTGTGTCATGCCTCAATCTTGTTTCGTCCAAGATTCTAATTCAGGTTGTAGACGAGCTTGACCTCTTTGCTGCGTTCTCGTCCTGGCTCCGGTATGAAATTGATAGGCTCGCATCAGACTCATCGGTTTCTCAAAATGACGATAATGCTGACAAAGAAGCCTCGATTGACCACAGCAAGGTCTTATTATACTTACAGACTGCTATGATGACCAGCCCCTTAGCAGTCTACTTCGATGAGACAACTTCGGAAGATGACAAAGATGACTGGAGTCACGTTGAACAAGCACCCATGTTTAAACTTCTGAATAGCGAACTCCAAAAACAGGAAAGGGGACTTTCATACAAGAGAACATTACCGCGCGTCGAGTTGCTTTGCAAGCACTTATCTCGACAGGCCACTTCAATATTCAGTCAGATTGCTGAAGCCGAGAAGCGGAATGTTCTATTTGGACAGACAGTCGTATTAGGATCCTCACATGGACCATTTGATATGAGAATGAATAGCATGGTCAGTCAGGCCTTTGTCAATCTGGGGCGCATGACTAACTATTCCCAGCCAAACTCTAGCCTTAATAATTATGTCGCTTTTGTCCCTAAATATGAGTCGAATCGAAGTAAGTCTGGACTATTCTAATTCCTCGCTATTTGCTAAATTTGGGTCAGTTCAGCTAGTGCGTGTGGTATTATCTGTTGAGAACGGGATAAGTAGCCAGCAAGCGAGTGAAGTATCGATCTTACAGCTTGGAGATGGCCGAATAAAGGATCTGAAATTTCTGGATGACAAGATCCTACTGGTATTATATGAATTAGACAGTACTTAGCCCCTGCATCTACTTCATGCTATTTAAGTCTAACCTAAAGCAGGTTCCACGAGTCTTTTGAATCTTCCATACGATGGAGATGACGATAAAAACCCCATCCTGCGTTACATGCCACATGGTGCAAAGGCTGCCCTGCCAAAGCCAACAATCCTAGATAACCAAATACTTATTGACCGTTTTACGCAGTACACGATGCCGAGTTCCGAGTCGTTCATCCCAGAAAAGATGGAAGTCAGAGCTTCTGAGGGCAGCAGGTCGAAGCCAGGAGAACGAAGAATTGTCCTTTTAGGCAAAAGAAATATGCAATATAGAATCTTGAAACTGCCAGATACGGGAGCGAGGATCAGGACGACGGAAGGTGATGTCACTATGGGTGAGCTGTAAAGCTATATGCAAAGTATGGAAGCAGTAGAATTGTCAAAGATTTTATGAATGAACTCAATTCGACCAATGACAGATTGCATCTAAGAAGTATATACTTACCCAATAAGCAAACTGGCAGGGGTGGATGTAGAACAGCACCCGAGGCACTAATGATAACGCTGATAATATTGCAAATCCACTTTTAAATTCGCTGCAGATACAGCACCTCGGATCGACGCCTAAGATGGTAAGAGGGTGATTCCTCGCTAAGTATCATTTAATACTTTAGCAATTTATCTCGGATCAAGGCCGAAGGTAGTAAGGGAGTAGTTCCTTGCTAATCCCTATCCTTTGCTGTTGGTATAGTATAAAGTTGACCGGTGCTCATTTCTGTTGATAAATGATTTCTTAACTACGACATATATCACTTCCTGAGCCAAAAGATCTTAGTCGCTGTCAGCCTGTCACAATGCCCAAAGTCACGATTCTAGGCGCGGGGTAGTGTAACCTTTCTTGTGGCGTGTCTAGAGTTAGAGTCTAACGGCTAACTCTCATTATATCACTTAGAATCACCGGTATGACCATCGCAAGTCAGCTTCCCTCCTGGTACGACATCACGATAATTGCGAAAGACCTACCAGGCGATGCTCTTAACAAGGAATGGGCTAGTCCATGGGCAGCCGCACTCTGGGTAGGTGTACATGAGTCTACCCTAAGAGAGCAACAAATGCAATTAGACGCATTTTCCCGTCTCTGGCGGCTCGCCGAGACAAATCCCGAATCCAGTCTTCGTCAAACCGAGATGACAGAGATAATGGGAACAGGATCCAAATCCCAAGTCTGGTATCAAGACAAAGTACCGGATTTTCGATTTTTGGACGAGCATGAATTGCCTGAAGGTTCCTTGTACGGCATGAAATATAAAACAGTTGTTCTTACGCCGACGACTTTCCTTCCTTGGATGCGTACACAGCTTGAGGCTAGAGGTGTACACTTTAAGCGAGCTCATATTCAAAAGCTCGCTGATCTTAAGGGATTAGGTCATGATGTCCTTGTGAATGCTGCAGGCATCGGACCAAAATATTTAAAGGATGTTAGCGATGAGAATCTTCAACATGTTCGACTACAGTCTCTTATTTTGAAATCTGACTATGATAAGTCTTTCATCCGGAGAGGCCTTGGATATTATTCCACTGCCTTTTCTCGTTTAGATGGAACCGTTTACATCGGTGGTGTTATTGAATATGGAAATGACGATCTTAATACTTATGATAAGCAGCGGGATCTGGTAAGTTTGTTCTATTTCTATCTATGCTTAATACAGTACACTGCAATGTAAGATATAGATACTAAAATGTATATATATAGCTCATTCAGCGAGCACACGAAAACAACCCAGATATTTTCCCTTCGCCTGACGCAAAGGATTACAATATTATTAATGATCATGTCGGACGGTATCCAATGCGTAAGAGAGACAAGGGTGGAGTCAGGGTTGAGAAGGAGATGATTGGGGACCAGAGGGTTGTTCATGCTTATGGCCAACATGCTGGTGGTTACGTTTTCAGCTTTGGACTTGCTCGCGTTGTTGCTAATTTAGTGGACGAGTTTTTGTTTGAAAGCCCTGTGTCTTCATGCTTGTAAATACTGCAAGAAGAGAATTACAACCAGTATCATAAAGAATCTATAGTCACTCACTTAGGTAGGTACTTGAATCTGGTGGTATCATTTATTTAAATCCAGCAACTCATTTGATTTGACCAACTTATTTGTTTGGGTAACTGACTTGATTTTGATATTTGATTTAAAGATTGGCAATTTATT
>JAJONI010000025.1:41535-67245 GCA_022190145.1 Pezicula rhizophila
TAGACTCTCCCTGCGTAGTGTCTAAATTTCGAAATCTCAGTTCAAACTGTCCGAGATAGAAGGTCCTAGGTAATATACCTGTCTTTAAGCCAGTAAAAGAATGTTATATGCTTACCTTCAGTTATAGTCTTATCATTTTGGTACTTCCTACTACTTCGCATTTTGAGGTTCACAAGTTTTGCTTGGTCAATTTTGCCAGGATGGTTTGGTATAGTAACTGAAAAGGAAAAAGATTTCAATTTCTGATTTGCTGACCATTTTGATTACCACAAGGCAGGCTTAGAAGCTACAGAATGAGATAACTAAGTATCTACAACCTCGACAGTTCATGTCCTTTCCACCCTGCCTCTTCAGCGATCAATTCCGCTGCGCGCTCACCAACACCCAGTACAGTTAACATAGGATTGATAGTGGTTACCACTGGAAATATTCCAGCATCCGCAATTCGTAGGTTCTTGAACCCACGGACTTTGAGGCTAGGATCCACAACTGCAAGAGGATCATTCTTGACATCTCCCATTTTGGTTGTTCCACAAGGATGATAGACAGTATGAGCGACACTGCGAGCATATTTTGATAATGCTTCATCCGAGGTGATATGGGGCCCAGGGGCAATCTCTCGCTTGATCCATTCGCTGAAAGGTGCTTGTTGAGCAATCTTTCTTGCTGCCTTGATACCATATACAACCGTCGCCTCATCATAGCCCTCGGGATCGGTAAAGTATCGGAAGTCTAAGGCTGGCTTGACTGCTCCATCATTTGAAGTCAAGTATATACGGCCGCGAGAACGTGATCGGGGCACATTCGGTGTCATAGCAAATGCGTTCTCGGGTACGTCATATCCCAAGCGCTCGGTGTTGACGCAAAAGGGAACCGTGAAAATATGCATCATCAGATCTGCTACCCGACCATCATCGCCAGCAGCATTTTCAGGTTCTCGTCGTAGGAAAACGACAGCGTCGGATTCTGTGACTACCTTGTTTGGTGGGACAGCCTTGTTTAGCTCGAACAAGACCATCGTCTCAGGATGGTCCTGGAGGTTTTCACCTACTCCAGGCACATCTTTCACTACCTCGATAGAAAGGTCCTCCAGTTGTTTGCGAGGTCCGATTCCAGAGAGAAGCAAAAGCCTTGGTGTATCTATCGTCCCAGCACAAATAACAACTTCTTTTTTAGCGCGTAGCGTGAGTTTCCTTCCAGACTTCAAAGTGATATTGACACCCAGAACCACATCTCCCTTGGCATTTATGCGCGAAACCCATGCATCAGTAAGCACTGTCAGATTAGGCCGCTTCCATCGACCCTCAAAGATAGGATGAATATAGGCGACACTCGCGCTACAACGATAAATAGTCTCTGGATCGTAGGAAAAACTCAAGAAGCCTGCTCCCTCATTCAATTGCTTGTTGGCGAGAATCTCCTCATTAAAATCGGGGATGATTGGAATATCATGTGCAGTTGAGCATGCCTTTAACCAGTCCTTAACTATCGGGTTCCGGTGTCGAGGATGGCAAAGATGAATTCGAGTTCGTAAGTTATCAATTACGCGCTGGAACATATCGAAGGACCATCCTTTGGCGCCAAGCTTCTCCCATCTACGACAGTCATACTCGAGGGGTCGGAAAGACAGACCGCCATTGTGACTAGAACATCCACCCAGAACCTTTGCTCGTGAGTGAAGGATATTACTGTTTCCTAGAAGGCCAGATTCTCAGTAACAACAACCAATCAACGCAGGCTGTGAGACCTACCCCTTGGCTGCTCAACAGTGGAATACTCATAGTCAAATTCGCCTCCCAGGAGGTCAAGAGCATGCGTGAGATCAAGAATCCGTTTGTCCCCTAGGTCCGAAGGTCCGGCCTCAATTAGTAGGATGCGTTTCTCGGGCAGATATTCTGCTAAGCGACTAGCGACCACACACCCAGCGGTGCCTCCTCCGACAATCAGGTAGTCATAACTATCGACATCTTGTAAGGGAATATCAGTGACAGCTGCCATTGTGATAAATATGTCAAGTAGCAGTGGTGGAATAGATCACAGTGTGAGAGAAGAAGAATAGTTATAGCTAGGCAGTAGTAGTAGGATCAAAGGTTAACTTATAGACGATGGGAAGGCTCCCGGATAAGGACGCGAGTTGAATAGATCTCTCCACCATAAATTCGGTGTTCCCTTCATGACGGTGAGAACTCCTCTCGGTCCTCTATAGAATTCAGTGAGTAGATACAGTAAGTCCATCTTCAAAGTCCAGCGCGCTTGCAGCGGGGTGGGGACGATCAGATAGCAGCAGGAGAGCAGGAGAGCCATGCTAGTCTCGGCTATAGTCCCTATTCGTACCTGACATTCGAGGCAAGGTAAGGTACTTACAACATACATGGTGTACCCGACCTCTTGCCTAATTAGGCCACAATGCGAAGGCTCCCGCTGTCATGTCATGTGATGTTCCACCTCACGTAGTATCTTCAGGTTATTCATCGTATCTGGACTTTACCTAGGTAGTAAGCTTTGATGCCATTATGAAGAGAAGGTTCCGTCAATAATTCAATAATGTATCTCCCTATCACAACTAACTCAACCTTCCCGGCGTGTCTATAGTCTTACGATTACCTCTGCACTCATTCTTGATCTACCATAACTCGATCGTGTCGTAAGCAGCAGCCATGGCAACAAAGCAATCTGATGCCATTACTCAACCGGAAATGTATATCCTTCCGCCAACGAAGCATGTTCCAAACAGCCCTATGCCAGTTTTGCTTTATAGGGATGTGTTGCCGAGGCCACATACAGCCGAGTCAGCAACAACTTTCCTTGAGGCCACTGGCTGGGAAAGGAAGGTATGTTTCGCAGTCAGTGTGATTACTATTTATGATTTGTTAGATCCACAAGACCAGTTGATTTTCTGACAATAGCTTATAGGGACCCGTATGGGGAGTCGTATACAGGCGACACTTCCATCCTAACGTTCACGAATGTTACGGTAAGAGAGAGTCTTCGGGATTCACACTTTGCCTAGACTCGCGAGCCTACAAGACTTGGATTTGAATTTCGTTCTGGGCCTTTTGCCTTGGCCCATCAAGGCGTATTAGCTGATCAGCAATTCAGGCATCATCAGCGGTTCCTCCACATTACTCCTCGGCCTTGGCAAGAACGACGAGGAGCAGACTTTTGACACTAATCTTGACTCAAATACTGCTGGACTGCGAATAACTGTGTCATCTGGAGATGTGCTGATAATGCCAGCCGGCACCGGCCATTCGTCAGTTACTGAGCAGGGAGATTATAAATATGTATCTCTTTTTCCAACCGTAAGTCTTCTTTACAATACTAGCGCTTATCTCAGCTCTCTTTAAAATACTTATGATATGATATGGTAGCTCGTGTGCTTCTGCTATTCAGAACAAGAAGTTGATGACATGCTTAGGGAGCCCCTCACTGGCGAAGCGAAAATGGTACTGAATTAATTGATGCAAAGGAGCTTAGAGCTCAGATCATGTCTCTACCATTACCTGGCGATCCGGTATATGGTACCAAGGGGTTCTTACAAGATAGTTGGCGGGTAGCAAAGGAAAAATTCAACCTGGAATTGTAGACATTATTAATTTAGTCGTGCCAATATCACATAGTATTAAGTCGCTTTATTTGTTAAGCCTCCCAACATTGATCAAAGGAATAGATAACCATGAGCAAAGGAATACAAAACCGACTTCAATAACTATCATATATTTGCTTTGTGAGATTTACCTCAAATACCGATGTTTCGGACCTATTGTTTATCGCATGTTACCTTGACTTCGAGAGACTTGCTAGATAGAGTTGACAAATCCCGAATAGGCAATTCACTAGATTTCTTGACAAAATTCCATCAGCAATTCATATTTGTAGAATAAACACCTCAAGAAGAAGCCTAGTACGTCTCACTAACTACAATAGTGCCTTGATATGTCCTGGTGAGTTTGCAAGATGTGCCACTTCTGATAACAGCTTCCTCGCCCGCTCCTTCGTGATCATGTAGTTATCTGGCAGCCACGAACTTACGTCCTTTCCTTGTATCATTTCTGCAATAGCTTTGCCACACAACCAGCTATTGACCATACCATATCCTCCATAGCCTGCAGCAATCCATTCTGCTCCAGTAACATCTCCATTTTCTCGATCGAGAACTTCGTTTGGAAGCATACCTACCAGTGGAGCCCCATCAAGCGAATTACACATAATTCCAGTCCAGCTAGCCCTGACCCTCGTATCACTTGAAGCCTGAGGTATGTTCTTCTCCTTAAAGACCACAGGGAGAACGCCACCTAGATGACTCTTCGCTGGAATTGACTCCTCGTCATCGGATGGGATACCAAGAACGTCAGAAGCGCCATCAACCCCGGAAATATCTCCTCCTCCAATAAAAATTTCGCCAGTACGCGCGTTCTGAGTTATATAATCGAAAGTCTGTGGGAAGTAGAAACTCCACGAATTTTTTCCAAACGAGGCCGACATTTTATTCCCCAAATTCATGTTGCTACCAAAATCCTGCACAGTCATCTGACCACGTCGTGGCACCAGAATACCTCGAAGACGTGGAAGTAGATGAGCGACATGGCCTTCTGTACAGTGCACTACATGCTTTGCAAAAATGTCACCACGTGGTGTAGTGATGATGTACGGATACGGTGATGCTTGTCGTCTTATAGCAAGTGCAGGTGTATTAGCTTCTATCGAAAGCCGTTCTCCATAAGTTGTCTTCATGAAGGCGAACATGCTTGTAACCAGACGATATGGCCAAGCGGCTCCAGCCTTTCCGACCAGTGCTCCTTTGGCATGGTGAATATTGTATTTCTGTTCAGGAAGTCATTAGAAGAGAACAATAGATTGAAGCACAACGCACCTCTGCACATTCTTGCTGATCGCAGATTCTCCAGCGACCTTGCAGATCGGGAAAAGCCTCTTCAAAATTCTTCAGCATAACTTGTAGTTCCTCAAGTTTTTCATCTGTAAAGACAGCGGCGATTGCACCGACTTCTCTACATTCTGAATAATCAAATGCTTCTGGTCCAAGTTTCCTTGCTTCTGAAGTGATGCTATCGAAGTGAGCTAGTGAGAATCGTACTATCTTAACTGCAGCATCGTCGCCAAACTTTCGCCGGTATTTATCGTAGTCTTGGACTGCCACACAATTGATACGGCCTCCATTCCGACCTGTTGCACCAGAGCAAATCTCTCGTGCATCTAGCACGGTGATAGACTCCTCGGCAGTCCCCTTGAGCAGCCACCATGCAACACTGCAACCTGTGATTCCCGACCCTATGACTACATTGTCCCTTCGTTCAGGAAGACTTTCAGACTGGAGATTGATGAAGTCTGCACGCGGTGGTATTTGCCAATACGACTCCGTCGGCTGAGCCACTGGGAGTCCAGGGTCTTTGAATAATCGTTTCAACATCCTAGATACTAAAAGAAGCCGAACCAGAAAAATTATTTACTGCACTTCTCTGTCTTTCACGGACTTCAGTTTGGTCATCTGAGTTTCCAACCAGATACCGAGTATGGTGAGAGGATATCACAAGAGCTTCAACTAAACAACAATCGCACGGGTTTTGGGCGCGGCGCAAATGAAGCCTGCACATTGGGACTGAGTAGGCCATGGATAAAGATGTCTGTGTCATATCTGCTCGTAATGGTCGCTTCTCGCTTAAGCCCCTTATAGATGACTACTAAAACCATCGGCTAATCTACTTTTAGTTTGGGGATACTTTCGCCCACTTTTGCCGTAATAATGCTCTGCATCATGAAGTAGTCAATAGGCCGAGGCGCTATCTTCGCATTCTGTCTGCTTTCAGGCATTATCACTGACGCCACCATCGGCTTGCAGCTTGATAGAGTAAGAACCCACTTTGATTCGTTCCCCAAGATATTCGTGTGCATGAAACCTTGTGGGGATCATGAACATGCATGCCCTTAGATCTGATCAAAACCTTATGTGTCGCATTGTCAATATAACACTACTACACACTCGCTTTTCAGCTACTTTGGGTAATAGTTACTCTACGAGTGAGAATGACGAAACCTTTTCAGCTATCTCGTAGTAGAGGAAATGCTATTCGGTCGATAGATATTAGAATGTGGCTCTTCATTTGAAATCTTAGTTCTCAGGGAGCTCTCTCGAATATTTTTGCACCAGCTTGTGTCTATCTCGCAAAATGTCAGAATTATCATTTCAGCTCACTGCGCCAAATGGGGAGACATACACTCAACCAACTGGTCTTTTTATTAATAATCTCTGGGTCCCGTCTGCGACTGGCCAGAAAATTACCTCCATAAACCCAACGTTAGTGAACGCAATGCCCGTCCTCTAATCCGCTCGAATTTAAACTATGAAATCCATATTCTAACCTGATAGTAGAAATGAGGCCGAGATTGTGTCTGTACATGCTGCCTCTGTCGAAGATGTTGATAGAGCAGTCAAGGCAGCACGTGCTGCGTTTGAAAAGAGTTCCTGGAGTGACCAGGACCCGGCGCAACGAGGTCAACTTCTTCTTAAGTTGGCAGCGTTGGTGGAAGACAATGCCCAGATACTTGCCACAATTGAGACCTGGGACAACGGCAAACCTGTTAAGTCAGCATTGGGCGATGTGCAGGAAGCGATCGACGTTTGCAGATACTATGCAGGTTTTGCCGATAAGATTCATGGCCAGGTCATTGATGCTGGTGTTGAAAAGTTTGCATATACAGTTCGGGAACCTCTCGGTGTCTGTGGGCAAATCATCCCGTAAGTTTTTATACCAAGATGACAGTTCTCGGGCTGACCCCTTCTTTTTTTTAGCTGGAATTATCCTCTCGCAATGGCAGCTTGGAAGATTGCTCCCGCGATCGCGTGTGGAAATACTGTCGTACTTAAGCCGGCAGAGCAAACACCTTTATCAGCCCTATTCCTTGCAAATCTCATCAAGGATGCTGGGTTTCCACCCGGTGTTATCAACATCATCAACGGCTACGGCCGAGAGGCCGGTGCAGCCTTAGCCAGCCATCAGGGCGTGGATAAAATTGCCTTCACTGGCAGTACATCGACGGGACGAGAGATCATGAAATTGGCCAGCATCAACTTGAAGAACATTACGTTAGAAACTGGAGGGAAAAGTCCTCTAATCATATTCGAGGATGCTGATCTCAAGAACGCCATTAAATGGTCTCACATTGGTATCATGGCAAACATGGGTCAAATTTGCACCGCAACGTCACGAGTGTTTATCCACGAAAGCTTGTATGACGAATTCCTGCCCCAATTTACCGAATATGTGTCGAAGGCCTCTGTTGTCGGTGATCCTTTTGATCCGGCTACATACCATGGGCCTCAAGTCTCTAAAGCTCAATATGATCGCATTCTATCATATGTGAGATCCGCCAAAGAGCAAGGAGCCACTCTTGTATCCGGAGGAGGTCCAAAGCAAGCCTTGCCTAACGGCAAAGGATTTTTCATTGAGCCAACTATCTTCACCGATGTTACTGAGTCCATGCGTGTCTATAGAGAGGAGGTCTTTGGGCCCTTAGTCGTACTGATTAAGTTCAAGACCGAGGCAGAGGCGATAAGAATGGCCAATGACACTGAATACGGGCTTGGTGCTGCCATTTTTACGCGCGACATCGTAAGAGCTCATCGGGTTGCTAGGAAAATTGAATCGGGCACAGTTTGGGTGAACTCGAGTCAGGATAGCCACATTAGGATTCCTTTTGGAGGCGCCAAACAGAGTGGCATTGGAAGGGAGATGGGTGAGGCTGGGTTAGCAGCATACTCAAACATAAAGGCCGTTCATATCAATATGAAGGAATGATTGGTTTGGATCTGGTGGTGAAATGTACATACACTGGTCAGCATATGTCGTTCTGGCATAGCGTAGGTAGAGAGAAACCTGCTGTTCTACAAGTCGAATCAAATAAAATCTCATTGCGGAGCCTAAATGAAACACAAGTGTATGGTTTACATTTACTAAAAGACTGTGTTTGAACACCGCAATGTCCATCATAAGGAATGACAGTAGTGCAGCGTGTAGAGGGTTGAGCTTCACTTCCAAAAAGTTCGCAACCTTTGAATACGACATCAGTGGCAACGAATATCTAGAGACTTGAGGTCCTAATTAATTGGGACTGCACTCCAACAATCCCATTTGATTCACTAGTATATGCTACTAAGAAATCGACGAAATATATGGTACGTTCAGGTAAAGATGACAATTTTAAGCCGAGATCTTCTCCATTGCCCGTCCATGACGATAAACAGTCAGAATCCTCCGAAACCCTCCGGGCCACTTAACACAAGGTAATCTTCTTATCAGAAATGAATATTGCAACGTTAGCAAAATCATCACTGAATTCGAAGTCCACCGTTGTACCCTCTTTAAGGTAAATCAGCTCCCCCTTCTGCATGGTGAAAGAATCGCTACCATGGATAGCGAGCTTGATCCATCCCTCTGTGACTATGAAGAACTCATCACATGGATATGTCAGAGTCGCCTTTCCTGTCTCCTTGAAAGCGCCAGCCACAATATTTCCAGTCTCGGATCTGTAGACTACCGACTTGCTGCCTGCATATTCGGGGAATGGGACCCAAGCGAAGGAATCCCAGAGACCGTGAGGAGCTGTGGTTGGAGGGGTTGTCATATTTCTGGGTTCTATCCGTGGTTCTCTGTCGTGAGTATAGGGCTAATCTGGAAGCGAGTGGGGCATAAAGAGATAGCTGACCTTGTGCTGTTTGTCTGATTAACGGAATTCTTGATTTATTGTTTTTGACTGGTACTGCATGCTTGTCTGATATAACTTTCTTTTATACAAGAAAACTTGCCTAGACTCAGTAAACCTTCATAGATAGCCGGGCTGAACCATTAAATGCCGTCGCGAAATGTCCCAATGTGGAATGAGTCTTACTGCTCGCTTCCTGGCCCCATCTGGCAAATGGGGGAGGGGTTGTTTAGTCGGTTTCCGACCCAATTTGGTTAATGAGCTATGTGGAGTGTACCATCAACATGAAGGATCATCACGGGCAGCAACGTCTGAATATCGCTAGTCCGTTAATACCTCTCTCTTCCACTACTTACCGCGGTATCTAGCCTGTCGGTCCTCAAGCGTTGTCCAGAATCCAACGCGTAAGTGTTTTGGCGGATCACAGGGGAACTTTTATAATGGAAATGAGATGGGACTTAACCAGCATGCTAGACTAGGCATCTCTTGCCTATATAGGAGCTGTATTGCATGAAAATTCTCTGTCTGCTTTAGTTCTTGCGAAGGTTATTTCTTGCTGCTCCTTCAATTCAACCAGCCTCCCTTCAATAATCAACGAAAAGAAGAAGCACTATTCTGGGCCTATCAACATGATAGCAGAGACAAAGAGGCGTAGCCTCGAGATTAAGATGGACAACTCCAAGATGGAGGCCGCAGCTGTGCCTGATGTAGATGCTGCTGACTTACTAGGTATATCAATATATCGTTTGCTTGCAGCTGCCAACTAATCCTTTGTAGCAATGGGATATGTTCAGGAACTCAGACGTGATTTCAGCATGATGCAGCTCCTCGGTTCTGCTTACAGCCTGACGAACTCCTGGATCGGGATTGTTGGCGGCTTCACAATTGGAATATCTACTGCTGGACCTGTCTCTATCGTCTATGGCTTGATAATCATGTTCGTGATCAACATTTTTGTAGGCATCTCCCTTTCTGAACTGATGAGCGCGATGCCAAACTCGGGCGGCCAGTACTTCTGGGCACTGAAACTGTCACCCAAGAAGTATGCTCGCATATCTGCTTTCGTTACTGGCGTTTTCAGTCTATGCGGAGCTTTCTGTGGGTCTGCAAGTGCTTGTGTTGCTATCAGTCAGATGATACTGGGCATGGTTAAGCTGGCTAATCCAGCCTTGTAAGTTTACCCTATCATTCCAACAACCTTCTTTACTTACCATGGTGGTGTTTAGTAACTTCACATCCTGGGAAGTATACCTCTTGACTCTCTGTATTAACTTCCTCGCCGCGTTCGCAAACTGCCATGAGGCATTGGTTACGAGGTGCTCTGTGCTTGGGCTTTGGATAAGTCTTATAAGTGTTGTGGTCATCACAATCACTGTACCATCGAAGTCCCCGTCGTACACTAGCTCCAAATATATTTTCTCCCAGTTTCAGAATGGGAGCGGATGGTCTTCCCCAAGCATGGCATTTTTACTAAGCCTCATCAACGCCAACTACGCGTTTGGATTGCTAGACACTGCGACACATCTTGCTGAAGAAACACCAAATCCTGCAAGAAATGTTCCAAAAGCAATTATCTATACTGTTCTCATCGGATTCGTCACTTCCTTCCCACTAGCATGCGTGCTGATGTACTGCTTAACCGATTATGACGCTGTTGCAGGAACAGCCACCGGCATTCCTCTGCTTGAGCTCTTCTACATCGCTCTTGGTCGCAACAAAGGCGCGGCGATCTTCCTGCAGGCACTTGTTGTACTCACATATTTCTTCTGTCTAATTGCCGTTCAAACGTATCAAGCACGAATAATTTGGTCTTTTTCCCGCGATGGAGGTTTACCATTCTCGCACTATTGGTCCCAAGTCAATGCCCGTACAGCTGTGCCGCTCAATGCTCATGCTTTGGGGCTCATCATGACCGCTCTCTTATGCATCCTCTCCATGGTATCTACAACTGCATTTACAAGGTGAGCACCATTCCAAACTCTTCTGAATCTGCTAATCAAAACTGCTAGTCTGGTTATTGGAGTGGTAACTTTCCCCTATCTATCTTATATCCTCCCCATGGCGTACTCTTTATGGAGACTTCCAGACGAGAATAAGGGTCCTTTCAACTTGGGAAGGGTTGGTGTCGCTTCAAGAGTGATTACACTGGTATTCTGTCTTTACACAATCGTGATTTACTCATTTCCATATGTGATGCCAGTGACAGCAGGAAGTAAGCATTTTCTCTTTGTACTAGAAAAAGCATTATTATTGATGTGGCATAGATATGAATTATATTAGCGCTATTACGGGCATAGTTGGAATTTGGATACTTGGCGATTGGTCTCTCCGTGCGCATACTCAGTTCAAAAAAGTAAGCCGGAGTGATGAGGTTGAATCTTAAGAATCTGGTTGCGGAATTCAGTGAGGGAGCTTTACGAACTGCCACCCAAGAACAATGGATAGACTGTAGCCGGATAACCTTCTTTTATGACAACTGCTAGAGCTCTTGTTAGCTCAGAACATTAGGGACATATTGGAAACATGGAAGAATTAGCAAAGTTTATCCTCCGTCCATGTAATCTTACATGTTAATTATACAAAATGAATACATTTGCAAAGTCCGACTGGTGTGAAGTGGTACTTGGTACTTCGTACTGAGCTTTTGTAAGATTTGCTATGTGAGCTATCGTAGTTAATTACTGGAGAGTACATTTCCATCGACATTTTACAGCTTTCACCACCTCGTTTGCACATGCTGGAAAATTAACACTCTTTTACATTACGGCATACCGCTGTATTTTGCAATGAATGTATCCATAGGGTCGTGATGAAAAATCTCATGTTATCGATGTATGTTGGCCGCTGGTAGATTCTGACTTTCCAAATCCAGAACAAATGCGAGCTTCAGATCATCGGAACGGAACGAGCTTAAGTGGGTAACACATATGATGATAAAACCAGTGAAAGAACCACCTCCCACTATGCGTCCAAGTCTCTGAGCCTACGACACTATCGCTTTGGTCATTCTCCGAGACTATTTGGATAAAGATGCTATCGAAAAGTGCCTTGACGGCGATTACTGCCACTTTCATATTAATAGCAATCTACAGATATATCGTGTATCCCCTCTTCTTGTCGCCATTGTCAAAGATCCCGGCGCCTCACTTTACATGCCACTTCTGTCCGGTATGGTTTCTGTGGAAAAAGTACCACGACCAAGAGATTCGTGCCGTATATGAGCTCCATAAGCAAAAAGGGCCTATTCTTCGACTCGCACCAAATGAACTTTCTCTAAATTGCTTTGATGGAGGATTGAAACAGATCTACCTGGGAGGTTTTCCCAAGACAGACTTTTATCCGCTTGGGTTCAACAATTATGAGTATGTTGCTAGCTGTTAGTTAACATTTTGCAGAGCTCTGTTCTAATTAAGTATCTAGGACCGAGAACATTTTCACAATGACGGACAACGCTCAACACGCTGCTCGTAAACGCATCATTTCAAATACCTTCTCGAAATCCTACATAATGGCTTCGCCAACCGCAACCGCATCAACTAAGGCCGTCCTTTTTGGGCGGCTTCTGCCACTCTTTCAGAGGATGGCAGACGAGGACCAGCCCATCGAAGTCCTTGGATTGAATTTCAGCTATTCGATGGACTCGTTCGTCAATTGGCAATTTGGAGTATCTCTGGGTAGCAATCTTGTTGAAGACGAACAAGAACGAAAGCGATACCTGGATGCATTCTTTGCTAGCGAGTATTACTCTTTCTGGCCCACGCAATTCCCTGGTCTCACGTCGTTCCTGAAGAAACTAGGCGTCCCTCTCATCCCAAAACGGGTGGAGGCAGGGGCACTCGATATCGAGGCCTGGAACATGGACAAGTGCGACAAGGCCCAAGGACTGCTTACCACTCACACAGAGCTCGCCGAGAAAGATCGTCCAGTGGTGTTTGCGCAAGCGTACAAGAGTATGAGTGCGGAGACATCTGACAAGAACCATTCGACCGGTCCCCATTCTAATCCGCAACAGCAGTATCCCCAACGTCTAGAGATCGCAAGTGACATGTTCGCCCACAACTCAGCCGCACACGAAACGAGTGGTGTTGCACTGACATACGCCTTCTACGAGCTTTCACGCCGTCCAGCTCTGCAGGTCAAGCTCCGCAACGAGCTCATGTCACTGAGTCAGCCCCTGTTATATCCGATCCCTTCTGCCAGCGAGCTCAAACTTCCTCCGCCAAAGGAAGTCGACTCTCTGCCACTACTCGATGCAATTATCATGGAGACCCTCCGAGTATGGCCACCAGTACCTGGGGGACAACCCCGGAAAACGCCGTTCACTCCATCTGGATCTGTGTCGCTTGGAGGCTTCGACCATATTCCGCCTAACGTTAATGTGCAATGTTATGCGTATGCACTCCACCGTAACCCTGACGTTTTCCCGAATCCCGAAGAATGGAAGCCCGAACGCTGGCTCCAGGCGTCTCCAGAGGAATTAAGCACGATGAGACGCTGGTTCTGGGCATTTGGCAGTGGTGGTGCTATGTGCATCGGCAGTAATTTTGCTCTCTACTGTAAGCATCCACTATGACTCCCTCCCGCGGCAGCTGTTTGCAATATCCGCCATGGAAGCATGTGCAAACTGCATGTTGACTGACATATCAATAGCTATGAAGCATGCCATTGCCGGCATATGGACCAACTTCACCACGTCGATATACGAGCACGGCGATATGATACAGGAGGATCAGTACTTGGCAGGGCCGAAGGGGAAGAAGTTGATGTTGATGTTCCATCATGTCTGATACAGTCCACAGGACATGACCAGTGTTCCCAATCTACAATGACTCTGTGTGAGGGAGCTTGCTATAAGCATCTTGTAAGTCCACTTGCTGGCAGGACTAAGATTATAGATGAAAGACAGCCCTTGCGTACCCGAGTGCAATACCTGCCCTGTACTGCCATACCTCAGTACAGCCTTTAGCTAGGGGCTACTCCATAGGCTCAATATATTCTTTTGCTGAAAAAGCTTTTGTATTAAGTCAAATCTTTGAACGGTAATTATAGAGAGAGAGAGAGAGAGAGAGAGCTACACCCGCGCTCGCCGCATACGAAGGGCACGCTTTCGTATCTTTCGTATCTTTTGTACAATCTCCCCCACCTGCCGGAGTATTCCTTATCGGTATGTGTCTTATAACGATTAGCAAAGCTCGACTTATTTAGGTACAGAAACGCAGCTGCTTTATAGGCTGTCTTTAGGTTAGATAGCCTACAACTACAGGCTATAATTATAGTAGTCGTAAATCTAGTATAGGTAACAAACATTAAGCATTATAGAACTCTATAGCCTATATTTATAGGACTACTGACCTATAATTATAAGGTAGAGAGCGTATAGCTGTAGATATGTCCCTGCATATAATTACAGGGCGTAGATAGTGAGCACTAGTAAGGTCGAAGGAACAGCGATAGATTCCGTCAAGGCCCGCCTCTGACAAGCAAAGAAATCTCGGCTAAGCGACACCCTCCTGGCTCGCGTAAAGCCTGTGTCCTAAGACGCCTTTTCGTGACCTGTTATTGTACCTATTGCGAAAGCTTCGAAACATCTTTGGTATATTGTTGTAAGTATAAAAGGTACAGAGGAAGTGTTCAGGAATAAGGTCACATACTCCATCTTAGGTATCAGATACGAATTTCGTTATCTCCAGAGGGACAGGTACTGTAATAAAGATACTGTAGCAACTTTATTGGACCTTAAGCGAGGCTGGCTACAGTGGAATACAGTGGGGTAATTAAGTCTAAAAGGACCACGACCCCGCCCCCATTATCACCTTACTGTAGCTACCTTACCTTACCTTACCTTGTGGTACTGTACCTTCGTAGGATTCTGCAATTATCGTATGTCCGCCATCGTCTGACATTCTCTCCTGACACTACCTCATCCAGCATGACTTATCGAGTCCGCTTTGCACCCGTCAAGAAGAATGTGCCTTGCTTACCCAGCAATGTCACTATTGCTGCTGCTCCGCCTCCCACAAACACCAAGGTTATGTCGCAAGGAAGTCGAGGCAAATTCAAGAGTCGAACGGGATGCCACGAATGCAAGCGGCGTCGTGTGAAATGCGATGAGACTTTCCCCGTCTGTCTGCGATGCCAAAGAAGTCAATTAGTCTGCAAGGCCGTACCCCGTATGGCAAAGTGGCAGACCGAACTGCCATGGCTAAGCAAACCCAATAATCCTAGTGTCTCGCTCCCAAGCATGTCCCACCACATCAACAAGCGGCTTCTCCAGCACTGGCTCGAAAAGACAAGCCAGATAATGGTGCTAGATCCTGACAACAATCCAATGTCATTTCCTATCTTAGCCTATCTCGATATGTCACCAGCACTCGTTCATGCTTTGCAAAGCATCAGTTCGGCCCATGAAAACTTCTTCAACCCTTCCAAACTTACAGTATGTCTTGAGGAAAGGAGCCAGGCGCTAAGCCGGTTCAAGGAGGAACTTCAAGATGGGAAGGAGCTTCTCCCTTCCTCGTTCCTTACCATTTTCTTGTTGGGTATATCTTCACCGTGGATTGAGAACAACCTTATCGAGTTTGGCAAAGAGCATTTGTTTGGAGCGCGAGCTATCATGGAACTTCTCCTTTCAAATGACAACAGCAAGAAAGACCCTTTCACCTCGTTCCTTGTTGGTGTATATATATACTGGGACATGGTAACTGCTTTTCTCGTGGATCCGGACGAGCAACAACCTCTTAACACATCTCTGCTTTTTGAGGCGGTCCAGGACATGCGGAGCTCCCATCACCCTATTATTGGCTATTCTGTGGAGATTCTGTATCTTCTCGGAACATTGGGAAGATACTGCAGGCAAGTTGTTGATGGTATGGAACGGGACCTTTTCCTTGAAGCAACCCTGGAAGAGCAAATGCTTGGATGGGAGTGCATGCAGGATGGGTCTTATTTCGAAAATCTGAGCAATGCCTTCCGAAAACATGGTTTAATCATGCTTTACCGAATATGCGGTCGTCCACAGACAAACACAGTGGCTGAGCAGGCTGTAGGGCTTTCCTTTGAGGAAAGAACAAATGAGATCATTCGGCAGTACGCTCTTGACATTGTTGTGGAGCTTTCTCAAGTACCCATGAGTTCTTCCCATCTTAACTTGCAAGGCATTCCACTGTTCACCGCGGGCTCAGAGTTGTATGCAGACGATATTGATCAGCGGATCGAGGTTACGCAACGTTTAAAAGCATTGTATTCCATGAATCGCCTGCCTATGAATTTACTGGCAATACGCGTATTAGAGGATATTTGGCATCTTCGGGACGCTAACGTACCTGTGTCTTGGATGGAATTTATGCTTCAGAGAAAGTGGAGGCTAATGCTTGGATAAGATATTCTTATTAGAAGTTATACGTAACAAGGGATTCTAATAACAGGAAATACTAAACCTTCCAATCTCCAAAAAGTAGACTACAGATGGGTAGCTGCAATGGTTTTATGGAACGCGAACATACACGAAGATCAAGAGCAAAGTTCAAAGACACCCAACTCTGCTTATGCCAACGCCAGTTTCCAACCCCTCAGCACCAGAATATCCAACCAGTCCACGATCGGGTTATCAGACGCCGAACCAGATCGTGCCTTCCACACCTCTTCCAAGACGCTCAATGAAGCCAGAATGTTCTTAAAGTACCGAATCTCCCAGATTCGATGCAAGCGATGACGAATAAACTTGATGTGAGAAGGGTTCCAGGCTTCTGCACCAATCATGAATAGTGGGAAATGTAAAGTGCACTCTGACTGACTACCCTCAGGCATCACTGCCAAACGCTCAATTGTATTCTGTACGATCTGAGCAATCTTTAAATCTAGCGTAGCAGAGAGGTTGGGAACGTGACGTCGCAGACTGTGATACAGATAGATCAGACCCGCTGCACGATACGCCTCTGCTAGTGTGACAAGCGCAAGATCACCCGATGGAGGACATTGCCATTGCAGCAACTGCGTCTCCAAGTTGTGTGCTCGACCTGAGAATGTCGTAGCCATGTCGGTGAAACTGTCTTGTGTACAGGGCTCGCTTATCTCATTCATATCAGCGTTCAACATACTCACCTCGGAGATCAAATACATAATTTTCGACGCGAGCCCGAAGTACGAGTCCGGTAGAGGGTCATCCTGACTAGCGAAGTAATAGCCGGGGAGCAAGGGTCGACTTTGGCAACAAATGCTCATTAGTATATCATGATAGGCGAAATTGCGCAGAAGACATCTGCCATCGGAGGAAGACTGGAAACATGTAGGCACAAGTGAAAGGCCTTCATGACCAAGCTCGGCTGGACTTGATGACCGGATCACCTCATAGGCTCCAATCAAATGTTTATACCAGTTTGAGGTGTCTCCCAGGATTACTTCTATGCCACAGAGCACAAGACAGGAGGCTAAAGAGCTTTCTAGGTCTGACTTCTTGATGTGGTAGGAGAGAGCTGCTGAAAAGGAACTCAGCGATGCCGTTCGAAGCTCCATTGCGGCTTGGGCGCGGCTGGAATCTCTCAGGGATAGATGAGACGCTGACCAGGCAAGAATCGCGTCTTGTAAGATGGACGCGTCCATTGCCATTGGCAGGAAAACTAAAGGAGATAGAGTCAGGACTGACTAGCTTGAAACACTATGGAGATGGTTGGGGTAAGAACCGGATAAGAGGCGGTTATTTTGGTCATTGGTCGTCATAAGTGGCGAGAATGTTTGGATATAATATCTCATTGCATCCTTTCTCTTGTTGGAGGTCTCCCGAGATGGATCACTTCCTAACCCTCGTCTGAATACGGTGCCGCCGAATTGGCTGAGAGGATCAAGTTGCGAAGATGGTGGAAAGACCCAAGTGGGAGCATTCGCGGGCATATACGAGCGTGGCTTTTCTCGAAGACAGCTTTAACGGCATGTTGATGTTAGAAAAAATACACTCTCAATGCTACCACATGCATGCTGGTTACCTGTAATTAAGCCTGTTGCATTGGCCACAGATAGGCAAACCACCGTCGCATTTCTTCTTCCTGTAGGCGGCTCAGCTTAGTTCCTTACTGAGGCACTGTCTCAGGGACATAATGAAGGTCCAATAATGAAAGTCTGCCACCACTCTACCTTTGCCGACATGTTAAACATCCCGAACGCTCACGGGGGTACCCTTTACGCTTCTTGGCCGAAGGCAAGTCCGATCCCGCAACTTCTTTAACAGTTGCTACGCTTATGTCTTCCATTAGGGTGACTATCAGCGCAAAGGAGTACAGCGTTATTGGCGGCTCCTGGATGCACTCCTCGATAAGTACTCCTACAGCGAAAATATCTATTGATTTTTCAGAGAGACCTGGTGTGGGACAACTCCATTACCATGCGGAGATAAGTTGATATACCTGCAGCCTAGAAAATGCGCTATCATTAGTGCAATGAGAGCGCAAGGATGTGATCTCGCATTCGCGCCCAAAGCGGTAACTGTCGGCCTCGCTCGCTTAACGCCCAGCGTTAAGCGACAGTGCAAGGTATGGGTATATCGATATGTGGGGTAATTTGGAAGCTCCGCTCGAAGACCAATATCATAGTCAACAGTCGATAGGCAGGCCATCGCATTCAAGCTACAAAGGGCAACACTAGCAATAGCCACTTGCTCACTGAGCAACTGACGTCTCTCAAATGCTATGGCGTAGCTTAACGCTCGTCCTGCAAAGGAAAGAAATAAGAGAGAGAAAGTGGATTCTTTAAAATAAACTGCAACATAAAAAGACTTGCTCCCTGAAAGGGTTTATAAAGTTTACTGAAGACTTTCCATTGATCAAGTAACACTCGTGCATCATGTCGACAACATTGACCCGCTGGTTTAACAACCTCAACCCAAGCTTCCGCAAAAACAAGGCCTGTGGGCTCAGCAATCATCAAATCCCTCCTATAATTAATCCTCAGCAGCAATCAACAGTAGCAGAGATACATTTAGATACTCTGATTGTAGGCGCCGGATTTGGTGGGATATATCAACTGCACAAGTGTCTCGAGCTTGGTCTCACAGTCAAAGTTATTGATCTTGCCGGTGATGTAGGCGGAACATGGTACTGGAATCGCTATCCGGGATGTATGAGTGATACACATAGTGAGTACTTCCAAGATCTCCTCTATGAAAATTCCCCAACTTCAGTCCTTTGGTGTGATATATGCTTGTGATCAATGAGATCTTTGGTAGTAGGACATGTTTCGCGAGGAACTGCTTCCAACAGTACACTATAAAGATCATCTAGTGATCAATCGCTTACCATCATTAGGTTTTCTATATCGATATTCCTGGGATAAGGAGGACTTGCGCACATACCCGTGGTCGCATTATTACGTCCAACAACCCGATGTACTCAAATATCTTGAGCATGTGGTCGAGAAGCACGATTTACGAAAATACATGCAGTTCAACACAGAGATGACTTCTGCCGACTGGGACTGTGACAAAAGCGTCTGGAGAGTTAAAGTTCGCACTGGGGAGGTCTATGTAGTGCGATACCTTGTTACCGCCCTCGGACTGTTGTCAAAGCAAAATATACCGAACTTTCCAGGGATTGAGAAGTTCAAGGGTCAAATTACTCATACAGCTGCGTGGGATACCAAAATCACCTGGGCTAACAAGCGTGTTGGCGTGATAGGATGTGGTTCAACAGGCACACAAGTCATCACCGCTGTGGCACCTGATGTTAAGTCCCTGGTGTGCTTTCAGAGGCACCCACAATATTCTGTTCCTGCTGGAAATAAACCGGTAGAACCAGAATTCCGCAACAAGGTCAATGAGAATTATGATGAGATATTCGAGAACGCGAAGAACTCCGCTACTGCTTTCGGGTTCGTGGAAGCTACCAGACCATGTATGTCAGTATCTGCTGAGGAGCGGGAGAAAATCTTCCAAGACCTCTGGGATCAAGGCAACGGATTCAAATTCATGTTTGGCGGGTTCGGCGACATCGTTACCAATGAAGAGGCAAACGAGGAAGCTTGCAAGTTCATGAGAAAGAAAATCTCTGAGATTGTCAAGGACCCTAACAAGGTGGAAATACTTACTCCCCATGATTACTATGCTCGACGACCACTATGCGACAGCGGTTACTACCAGACCTTCAACCGCGAAAATGTGAACCTAGTAGACTTGAAACAGACACCAATCACTGCTATTACTGGCGAAGGTATTCAGACGAGTGATGGCAAAATTCACGAGCTTGATCTAATTGTTTTTGCCACTGGATTCGAGGCTATTGATGGTAATTACACAAGAGTTATAATCCGTGGTCGTGGAGGAGAGACTATTAAAGATCATTGGCAAAATGGTCCTACCGGTAAGGCCAATCCTATACCAAACTCGCTTCTATCGAGTATATGCATCTCTAATGTTCGTATCTTCAGGTTATCTCGGTCTTGCAGTACATGGGTTCCCAAACATGTTCATGATCAATGGCCCGCAAGGTCCTTTCGCCAATATCCCACCATCCATCGAAGTCAGCGTTGACTTTATTTCTTCGGCCATTGAATTTGCTGAGAAGACGGGGAAGGAGAAGGGCACAGCAGCCGTCATTGAGGCAAAACAGGAAGCCGAGAGCGAGTGGAACAAAATCTGCGTCGATGCTGTCGATGGAAATCTGTTCAAGAAAATGAACTCTTGGGTTTTTGGCACCAATGTACCTGGGTCTCAGTATGCAACAAAGTTCTACTTTGGGGGCTTGGGCAAATTCCGTGCCTATGCGGCAAAGGCTGCGGCTGATGGGTATAGCGGATTTGAGCTTTTTGCTTCTTAGATGCAGATTCTAGAGTGATAACCAACTGATCATCTGCCCCTTACTATTTACTCCTAAAGATATGCTGTTTTGTGTATTTAATTGTCAATTCTTGATTTCACCTTGTCAATTATTTGGGTCTTTTTTGCTGTCAATTCGATCATTACTCATACTTGACAGGCCAGTTAATTAGCACAATTACACGCGTCTACATAGGAACGCTGGAGAACGGGTGTAGAGGGTTTTTTTTAACTTCTCTTTTGAAGCGAAGGTGTCAGGTGAGCTTAAATAGGTAAAGGTTCGTAGAATTTCTGTTAATGCTCCAGGTATGGGGAGATGCAAAAGTGCAGCCAAAAAATGCATAGCAAGTAGAGAATCCATGTGACAGCAGGTTTGGCCAAGTAATCGAACTCTCGTGTTTGTCTATGTGTTACATCATGATAACGATATAGTCGGAGACATGGCAGTGCCAAATGTGGACAACCCAATAATTAATCGTTCTTGATTAGACGCGGATTAGCAGTGGGAATAGTGAGCTTCTCGGTATCTGTCTGTAAGAGGAAACCGTCACCCACTTTCGTTCTGCACATGCACAAGACCCGCGAAAACATTTAGCAGGACCGGCAGGTAGACACCATATTCATAAAGGGCTCGTTATCCAACTACAATTGTCTCCAAATTTACGCCCCTTCCTTTCACATCACGTCTTGCCACCCCCAGAAAGTTTCAAGAACATGAGTGCTACTTGGCAACAAATTGCGGCTGATAAGCGAGCACGTATCGAAGCATCCATTCCAGCAGAATGGAGACTCAACACTTCGCAAGTTGCTGCAGATTCGTTTCTACAAATCCCACACCAGTGCGGAATCCTTTCGGAACAAGAATTAAGGATTACGGAAACCTCTGCTACGAAATTGGTTGAGAATATGGCTTCGGGTTGCTTAAAGTCTGTTGACGTTACGTTAGCATTCTGTAAACGAGCAGCTGTAGCACATCAATTGGTTTGTTGGTACCTCCGTATTGTTTCATTTCCGAATAAATGAAATTGGAATGCTAAGTCAAATCTATGGCCACGCAGGTAAATTGTGCAATGGATTTCTTTTGGCAGGAAGCTCTGGCTCGTGCAAAGGAACTTGACGAATATCGGCAAACTACTGGGAAAGTTATCGGTCCGCTTCATGGTCTTCCTATTTCGCTTACAGATCAATTTCATATCAAGGTATGTGAACCTATTAAATCTCCAAGGCTCACTTCGCAGCTGTTGCTGTTGAACAGCATCACTTCTTCGAGTCTGTGTTTGACGTCGTCCACAGGGCTATGAGACATGCATGGGATACGTATCACGAGTCGGCAAATACGAGAAGGAAGATTCACTAATGGTTACAATATTAAGAAATGCTGGTGCTATTCTATACATTAAGACCAGCGTACCACAGGGTCTAGTAACATGTGAGACAGAAAACAACCTCATCGGTCGGACTTTGAACTCGCACAATGCAAAGTGGACTTGTGGTGGTACTTCCGGTGGTGAAGGTGCACTAGTGGGTTTATATGGATCTCCCTTGGGGGTAGGTACCGATTATGTTGATGTAGCCGGTGGCTTTAATTCTCTCTATGGACTTCGTCCCAGCCATGGAAGATTACCCTGTGCCAATATGGCTATGAGTATGGAAGGTCATGAGACTGTTCATACTGTCTGCGGGCCGATGGCACACTCGGTTCAAGGCGCGTAGTCCTCTCTCTTCTCTATTTTCTTTTCCAATTACAAGGGACTTTTGGCTGACTTGTATCGCAGATCTGAGATTATTGGTTAAGTCCACTCTAGACAGAAAACCTTGGGCGTACGACAGCAAGCTCCTTCCTCTGAAATGGAATCAAGCTGAAGAGGATGATATTCTCGCTAAAATCCGTAGTGGGACTCTTGTTTTCGCATTTTATGACTGGGATGAAGTTGTAAGTCATTGTGCCACGCATCCAATAGGTGGGTTTGGATGTTGACATACTTACTTCTCAATCAGGTCATGCCTCACCCCCCTGTGCTCCGAGCAATGAAGCAGGCTGCGGCAGTGATGAAGCAAAAACACACGGTTATAGAGTGGCCTCCATACAAGCACGATGTAGGCTACGATCTCATGAGTAAAGTGGAGAGACTTGATGGTTATGCTGTGAGTCCAGAGCCTAAAGAGGCCGATATTAACACAATCTGGGATATCCAGAAGCAAAAGTGGCGCTATACGTCCTCTTATATTCTGCAAGGTCAGACAATGGGCGAGTCATTGGGTAAAGTACTTGATGTTCTTGTGGCACCAATCGCTCCTACAGCAGCAACGCTTCATAATCAGTCTCGATACAATGGTTACGCTTCAGTAATGAATCTGAACGATTTACCTAGTGTTACTGTGCCGGTGCTCCTGGCAGATAAGAATATAGATGTCAAGAGAGAAGGGTATCAGCCAGTGAATGATTTGGACGCTATGGTGCAAGCAGACTGTACGCTTATAATCTCTTATCTTACTGTGTCCAAGACCTGGCCGTATAGACAGATCTTGGAATGAAGGCTGACTGAACCCTTTTAGATGACCCGGAAGCATATCATGGTTCTCCAGTGGCTGTACAGGTTATTGGAAGAAAGCTTAGTGAAGAAGTCATTTTAGCAGTTGCCGAGGAGATGGGTAGATTGCTCAGAGCTGCCGACTCAGAAATTACAGGTGTTGTTTGATTTTGAAGTCTGGGTTGCTCAGATTTGAAGGTTTGAGACTGAACAAAATTTAGCTGTACTTGATCTCGGCGATCTATACAATTATATATCTATGAGTTAGGCTTGTGAATAGTGCAATCAATAACTCACTTGGTTTGAGTAACTGATTTATTTGGATAACGGACTTAGGTGGAGTAGCTCACTCGACGAATATTTTTAGGTGTAATTCTTCAAGAAACTCAATATAATCAATAGCCATACTTTTTTCACAGACCCGACCTCTTCGAAGTAGTCAAGTACTCTGAATCCCAACATCACCAATCCTACGACCCTCAACAAAAACAACAGGAGCCGTATATTTCCTCCTCCCATGAACAACATAAACCAGCAGAGCAACCAAAATAACAACCACCCAAACAAGTGGTGCCCAATTAGCCTTCCCCAGAGTAACAGGTACCGAAACCGGGAAGCAGGAAAATACAATCGCGAATATGTTTATTGGGATCCCGAAACGTCCTAAGGACCAACGAGCTGGTGGGAGGGGGTGTTTTAGGAGACGAAGGCGGAGAATAAGGCCAATGGAGATCATGTAGGTTGAGAGGAGGGCGAGGAGTGTTAGGGATACTATTGTTTCGAAGGCGAATGTGCTGATTAGGTTTAGGAGACAGAGGATCCCCGAGGTTAGGGCTGTTAGGTAGACTGAGTTGTCGGGGACTTGAGTTTGGGGGTTCATCTGTGGGGTGAGGTGTTAGTAATGTGGTGTTTGAGGTAGAGGGGTTATGTGTTTTGGTATGTGGTGATTGGTTTGTTATGTGGTAAGTCTATAAATCCCGTTGTGAATGATGTCGAGCTACTTAAGTGAGTTCCTCATGAACTCATCAGTACCAAAAACCCCTTCTTACCTTTGAAATCCAAGTCGAGCAAGGGAATCCTTTATCCCGAGCAAAGGCGAATAGTTCTCTCGCAGTTGTAGCTAATGCCGTAATATTACCGGCATAAATGAGAATGAGTAGGATGATCATAAGCGTCAAAGCCATCGCGGGGCTGCCGGTGTTCTTAAAGAGGATGAGATATGGTGCTGGAGATTTGATAGCTTCGTTAAGATCTCCAAGGCAGAAGAGCATGGTAATAAGCATTATCCTACGTGATTTAGAACGATTAAAACGGTGTGAGATTTGCGGAGACTTACAAGCCCATGACTACATTGAGTATATAGCTCCACCACATTGCTTTCGGGACATTGAGTGAAGCATCTTCAACTTCTTCCGAGATATGTACAGCACTATCCGAGCCTATAAAGGTTGTTAATTATATCCCTACAACAGGCAGTCTTCAAGCATTGAAAAGAATTCTAGCAATTGAACTAACAAGATTCAAGCCAAACTCGCAACAACAGTTCCATAACACGTCCCAGTACCAACAAAGACCCAGAAGAATCCACCGAAGCCACCATTAAGTAGTCCCACGCTAAGAGAAACCAAGACGAACTCCCAAGTTGCCTATGTGTTCAAAAACAACAATGATCCATCAGATACACTCACTTCTCATAGATTCCTTTCCCACGATAATTGAAACTCACTATATATATAGATATGAAGCCTTGGAGCTGTATGAGCACTATCTTCCATTGCAAAAAGGCCAAAAAAAAAACAAAAAAAATAAAAATAGTATTGGATAGACTCACCCAGTGTAGATAAAACCCCGAAATTCCTCTACTCAGCCGAATACGTCACCTCAGAATTCTTCTTCAGGTTGAAAAAAAAATGTGGTACAAGAACATCTTGCTTACCTTGAATTCCTGTTTCTTCCCCAGCCGTCGCATATCATTAATGTCATTTTCTGTATCTCCATATCCTTGTGGATATGCTTCAGTAACAGGCTTCCCATTCTCAAGGTCCGAGGAATCTCCTCCTCGAGCTTGTAGCGAAGTTGGAATTGTTTTGTCCGCATCCATATCGTTTTTTCTTTTTTCTTTTTGGCCGTCTTCTTGAACGACTGGAAATCTGATATCGATGCGAAAAGGTCAGTTCGTGTGTGATATCTATTTGGGCTTGGTTAAGGTAGCGTGTGGTGTAGATTATCAAATCTAGCTTCTATACTAAATTTCTTATCGTGAGGCTGCGTTGGAATCTAAAGTGCAGAGGGGGATCTTCATCTACTGTCGAGAGGAGTATGATGAGGTAGTTAGTGATTGTACTATGCTGTGTTGTTCGTCCGTTTATTCTCCTACAATTGTATGCATACCTATGGCGTTATCTGTTCTCCGTCCTGAAGTTGCTGCTTCCATAGTCATTTTGTAGAACTGATGTAGGTACACATTGCCCAGTAAAGTATTAGTAGCTTAAAGAATATTATATAGTCTAGAATAGTAACCCTCCCAGTAAAATTATCTGACATGTCTACTTTCTTCTACCCTTCTAAATTAAATTACTCTAAGCACTTTCTATATATAAGAATTAGTTTATAAGAGATCATTTCGAATAGCTATTTATTTAGACATGAGAAATAGATTTAGGT
>JAJONI010000026.1:0-66699 GCA_022190145.1 Pezicula rhizophila
ACCATATTCTTCTTACAAGAGTATACTCTTGTCACGCAATAGAAGAAAAACTTACCTATGTATATTTAGTATACTGTTTGGATATTACTGCTAAGGTACTAGTAATGTGTCTTAAAACACATAATAAGTCCACTTTGTCCTTTTCATCATTCTCCACTGATATTGATCCTTCGGTGAATCATTTCTTGGCAGGTAAATTGACCTCGCTACAACTCTTCTTTGGCAAACTAGATACTTTTTTTGCACTCATAGACCAAATTTCCTTCCGTCTCGCTCCACTCACCTATCTCTAAAGTCTCTGCCTCCGTTAAAGTACCTCGATTCTCCAAAATCTATCGTGCCAAGTTAGGAACTGGTTTCAAAGGTACTTTTGATCATCGAGTATGAAGATTTCTCGATTTGTCTGAAGTGAGCCACGTATGTGTTGTCTGAATCAATTTCTGGACAAGCTCCTCCATGCCAGATAATGTGTTCTCCATAGAATTGGTACCTGCAGGGTTTTCCTTGAACATACGTAGGTACTGCATGAATGAGCAGTTGTTCATACTTGAAGTTTATAGTGGGAAAGAATAACACTGCAACCCGGGACCTGAACAATGATCACGCATTTGATATTGCCAACTTTGCCATCAAAATTGAGTTCCAGCACATGACAGGAAAGAAGATGTCTGGTTGGACGACAAAGGCCTCAGCGATTATTGTTAAATTGCCTACCAGACAAGAACCTGCCACTAAGTCTCCACATTGATTACTTGTCATTTCGCTACGACACAAGCTCTTAGCACAACACGATACTTTGGAAGTGCTAATGGCTGGTAATGCGCATGTTATACAGATGAATCCCAAGGTCTTAGAACAGGTAGTCTTCTTTAGCACTGAATCACTGATAAGCCACTTAGAGCTGTTTTGATTAATCTTTGCATGAAAACTTGGGCGATATGGCTCGGATTTCCATCGAATTTTACTTTGCATTATTAGACACGACGAGCAGATACACTTGTACAACGCGCCGCTGGATCTAAGTGCGCCAGTCATTTCCTTGATCATAGATCAAGCAGTTTTGTATATGAGGATTACTACGAAAAGGGGCTTGATGACTTCGAAGTTGTGGATGTTAGGCTTGACCGTGAAAAGGGTGTAAAAGCAAGTGGAGTGCTTCAAAACGAAACTCAAGTTGATTTACGTCACGAAAACATTGCTAGAATATGTTGGAATATTGAAATAATTACCGTCACCATGTAAGTCTCTTTCTACGACTTCTTTTACTTTCTGCATTCTAAGGCACTTGGTTTACATGCTGGCTAAGTCGAACAACACTCACTTGTGGTCACTGCAACACACAATCCCAACCTCACTCAAGGTTAAGTCAAGAAAGAACGAGCTCGAGTTAGAAAGCATACGCTCCTTGTAATCCTTGCCGGAGAAGCTAAGCTTCAGAAGCTTCAGATGACTCAAGAACTTCGTAAACGCTTAGAGGATACAAAAAAATCATCACAAATCTTGGAAATTATACGCACTTATACAGTAACAACCAGAAATGAGAACCTGAACTTTTGGATAGTGCCATCGTTCCATCAGACGTGATGGATGATGGATATTGAAGAGCAACGCGGCATTCAACTCAGTGATGACAATGAAGGAGATGAAGGCGAGGAAAGTGATACAACTTCGCAGTGAATCTTTCGTCTGTCCATCATGTAGGACGTCAGAATCGTTGTATTTGGACGTATTTTGACCCATGGTTGCTCAGTTGGGTAGTGAGGTACACAGTGAAGTTGTTTGAATAGTAGAGTATGAAAGATGAGGTCGTCTGGCTATCTCAGTGTTGAGTAAGAGGAATTTGAATCTAATGGTGTTAGGATCAGTGTTGCAATGACTGAATATGGAATGCTCCTGCTCAGTATTTATTCATCAGTGATGTTTGGGATTACTTTCCTCTATCGATATTACCACTTTGTAAGCTTCACTCGCCTTGGGGTCTCACGCCCTGCAAATGAATGTTTATTGAGTTCAGTATCTCTTTACTCAATTATACACCTCTCATGTGAATCACAACCATACAGCCAGCCACTCGCAAAAGATTATAACCTTTCATGCCTCTATTGAAAGGCGTGCAGAAGCTTGCTGGAAAGTGTCGTATAGCAGTTTGAATTCCTCAATATTTCGTTAGACTGACGTCAACCCAGCCATAAATTAAGACGAAGATGACCAGGTTATAGTGAGTAAGGGTCCTGATCTTTTAACAATTATACTTCTTACAAATAACCCAGCAGGGACCCGCGGTGAAGAATGGTTGTGGCTAAGACTTTAAGATCTTCCTTCCTGTCGGGTCGGATCTGAAATCCAATAATGTGGTACACATTCATGACTAAACCTCACCGCTTCCAAGATTCTTCGATACTCGAGGTCAGCCTATCTAAAAAAAAACTCCTTGCTTCATCTATCAATATATTTTCTCCTAACGCGAACAACTTGTAAGCTTTGAAGCGCGCTTATGACCTGTCATAAAGTCAGTCTGCAAAAAGAAAAAAAAGAAATAATGTTGTCTTGTTCAAAGTAAAGGTACGTAACTCAGTAGTTCCGAGGAGTCTAAACTGGTTCCTCACAGAATGGTTAATTAATCTACATAATTTAATGACGGTATATCTACGTACCAAAGTCTGAGCCTCGGTCTGAAACAGTTGCGTTACCTAGAGTAAGCGAGTTACTCAACTCAAGTCAGCTACTCATAACAAGTTAGTTGCCCCCAATAACTCAGTTACTCAAATTAAACTCAATCACACCGTATCCCAATAAACGGTGGAAGACACCCAAGCCAATTGACCGAGGTCATCTGATGGTCAAGTACTTCCATACCTTACCTACTTCGGTACTCCTGTGTTTCATCGCTAAAAGCAAATAATTTAAATCATGTGACCACTATATGTACCTATGTACCTAGATGGACCTATTGAAGCGAGCATCAAATGCATATAATTAGCGAATAGAGATAGTTTCATGGTCCAACAACAGATTAAAATTCGAATCCTTCAAAAGGATATTACTCTCTTAAAATACTACTTTCTTTGTTCCCAAGAACGGTGAAACGTGTTTCTGTCTCGGCTACGTAGCCAGCCAGCCTACTTGGCTGATCTGAATCCGAATCAAGACCTAGCCTTATAATAAAGAAAGAATACATTAAAGAACAAAGGGAAAACTCGTATAATTGTTATCAACCGGCCCATGAATAAGAGACTTGAAATGGGGGTATTCAGTTTGGTACGTTAATGCTAAAATAGACTGTCTTCCCCTCTGGAGTCGCAAGAGAAACTGAGTATCTATTCAACCATCACAGCCCAACCTGTCCCAATTCGTCTAATTATTAGCTCTAGAAAGCCAACTTTGACAGTCTTCACTCTGTTCACGGAATTCCCCAACACGAATTCGAGTCCACTACAAAGGACCGTATATATCATAAAAGCTGGCGGTGTCGTATTCCTTCCCACAAGGGTGCAACAAAAGCGCAACACCACAAGCACTTCAAATCTTCTGACGGAAAGTCCAACAAGAACCACGCCGCGCTTGCCACGAACGAAGCTTAGCAAGATGCCTTCAAGACCAGCACATCTTAAACTAGTCCACTCTAATATAAACCACACCCCATCTCGGTCTTCACTACTTGCTAATACCACCCACCCACGTTCACCATCAACACCCTTAACACCACCGCTACGCCTCCACCTACGCACAGTACTTCCCTCGCCACCAATCTCTCCAGAAAGACAAGGAACCGTCCCTTCATACCCGTACCCATGGATCTGGCGTTGTCATATCTGTCATACAACTTACCAGCTTGGTGTAACACGACGGTGCCTCGAAGATGGCCACTACTTCTGCTCTCTACCCACCTCCCCTCCACCAACTCCAGTCTCATCAACACATGGACATTCGAAGAAGCGTAGGAGGAAGCAAGTTAGAGGTTGTAGAGCTGAATTTGATTATGCGGGGTGGTTAATATATAATGACTGGAGGCGGGAAGTAGAAATTTTGAAGACCGAAGATCAGGGAAAAGAAGTAGTGACAAGGATGACGAAGGATTGTTGGAATGATTGCGATTTCCCAAGTGAGTGTTTGGTTGCTACCAAAGCGAATTCTATGCTTGGGGTGTCGAGTCCGTCAAGTGCCGTTGGGCCTGGGCCTAGCATCGTAGAGTATGCCTCGAAGAATTTTGAAGACGATGAGAGTGACAATACGACATTGGTCGATTTAGACATGGCGATTGATGATGCCTGGAAGGACTTGGTTACCGACGAGGTATGGGGAGAAGAAGACGGCAAACTCACACTCGAACAGTTAAGGGAGATGAAAAGTATACAGAAGATTCAGCAACTTGGAGGTATAATTCTGACTACTGACATTCCAATGGTGGTGCCAACTGAGTTGCCAGAGTCCCCACCAAGCAGTCCGCTGAAGATGCATGTTTCGGTAGATGAACAGGATCTAGGAGATAAAATCATATGGGAGTCTGAGACTAAAGAGCAGGGAGAGAAGCTTGGAGAAAGGAGAGTATCTGCTGGTTCTATTGACTTTCAATTACACGAGTTGATGGAAGCCAGGAGCCTGTTTCTGAGGAAATTCGACGGAGAGGACGACGAATTCGGAGATGTTGAGCAGTGAACTGTGATTTATGTCACATAAGAATTTGATGAGTAACCCACTTGATATGAGTAACTCATTTGGTTTGGGCAACTCAGTTGCTTATTTTTGTAGCTTCTTCGGCGGCCATTATGAAGTCTATAATCAACAGAACCTTGCTTGCGTATCTCTGTGCGGATTTATTACCTAAAACTATGCCTATAGCGGAAAATCCTTTTATTCACTCTTTAGTAATACACCGCACGATTGCTACTCCACAACCTTACGACTAGCTTTAGCTCCGTGAAGGTATCGAAATGTCGTCTCTTCAAGTCTCGTAACCCCATAAAAACCATAAAAGCACAAGTTATCCCACCCATACACCATCGAAATCTGACCCAACCCTTAAAACAAGTAACAGAGAGAACTCGGGACTGAATCCAGATCTAAGCCTCAATAGGCTTGTTCTTCTTCTTCTGTTCAACCTTCAATAGCAGAGCGCGGTTGATATGTGGCAAAACACCTCCAAAAGCAATGGTAGCACGAATAAGGGTATCGAGTTCTTCATCTCCACGGATAGCAAGTTGCAAGTGGCGAGGGGTAATACGCTTGACTTTTAGGTCCTTGGCGGCGTTCTGCAGTTAATTGATTAGCGTATAAACTTTCAAGCAGACATGTTTTGGGAGGATGACTCACTCCTGCAAGCTCGAGGACTTCAGCTGTTAGGTATTCGAGAACCGCAGTAACATAGACGGCAGCCTTCGCTCCAACACGCATCTTGTTTTGGGTGTTGTTCTTCAGGAAACGCTTGACACGACCACAGGGGAACTATGAATAAAGATAATGTTAGCAAACATGGTCGTCAAAATGTACATAAAGCTGGGATATCCATCGTTCCACAGAGAATCTGCGGCCCCGATCGAGTCTTGGGGTTGTTGATAGCTCGGCGCGTCCTGGGCCTCGCATGAAAAATAGAAGCTCCATTCGCATAACGATCGCAGATGTATCCCATATCAAATTACCCCGATCGCGCCCATCGCAAGCGGTGTAACAGTCAATAGATATATTCGACGCGACTTGGTGGGGTTCGAAAAAGTGGAGGTTGAATCGCAAGTCGCATCCATAATTTGAGTCCTCGAACCAGCCAAAATGTGCGCTTTTTGAGAAATCCACTGACCTGAAGACCAGCCTTGCTCGAGTGACTCTGCTGCTTCTTGTTTCCATCTGCGCCGACCTTGCCTCCAGAGGACTTCCCGCCTGACTTTCCTTTGCCTCCGGCCATTGTTGATATTTAAGTTCGATAGAGCGATGGTACGCGAGTTGTTCGTTTTGATTTCGTTGATGATTCTTGATGGTGAAGGTCGGATAATTCGCTGGAAATGGGGATGTTGGCGTGGTGAGAAGTCGCGTTGAAGAGAGGCTGGGAAGAAGATATGCGCTGGTTGTTTAGCGGGAGAGTACGGGAAGCGAGAGTGCCACTTTGGCAGTGAATATCAGAGAGGAGACAAGGGAAGAGACTGAAAGCACCACCAAAAGCTGCTTCGGATACTTGGAACAGTGGTAAAATGACTGTGGAAACGTGCTAAATGCTGCAGGAAAGTGTATAAGGAAGAGGGAGCAATGGTGGAGGAGAAATAACAAGTATTGAGCCAGCTTGCCCAGCGCACTGGGTGCTGGTTCATGTCATCCCACAACAACATTCGCGCCCACTCCACGCTGGTGGAAAGAGGCTTGCTTCTTGCCCATAACTGAATGGTTTGAGAAGTTGTTACAAGCTTGAAGAGTGGTTAGATATACATGGAGATGTTGAAGCATGAAGTCTGTCGTTGAAGTTGTCGAAGAGCCAGCGTCAGTTGTCAGCGGCCGCACACGTGACATAGAAACCTTGTTCTTTTGCGGGCCCAAACCTCCGTTCAGATTGGGGCAAGGGAGTTACCCAAGTCAACTAGGCTACTAAAGTCCACCATTTATGTCTGAATAGGTAGTAGCTATTCGAAAAGATCTCTTATATAAACCAATGCGTACGAAAGTATAGGTACATCAAGAGCTATCTTATATTTGGCTACTCTCGCAACGGTAGCTAATCATGTTTACAGGGGAAACATTCAAGTTGCACTTGTCAAATTCATTTGTATATTTGTTTTCGCATGAATTTGCCTGTGTTATAAAATGAATGTATAAACGGGAAAACCCAAAATCCATCAGTCAGATCCAATTCAACCTGCCACGTCCTTCCCAAGTACTACTCTCATCATATTTCGTTATCCACTGTAAACATTGTAGGTTTTAGAAATAATGAATAAGAAATCCTTTGTCATAGCATCATAAATAGAACTATTCAATGAGCGGTTCAACTTTCCACTTGCAACGCTAGGAAGATAAAATCGCCTTCGCTGTTTCCTCTAGACTATTGGCAAGATTTAGTGCTGTTCCATCTAGCTTTGCAGCATTGTTTCCGGCTGGTGCTGGAGAAGCAGCAGCTGGCCCTTGAGGGGGCGAGGGAGATGCTCCAGCTGTCCCTTTTCCTATGGCCGCTGGCGGTGGTGGTGGAGGGGCAGCGGCAGTGTTGCTTCCCTTGTTTGCTGGAGGCGGAGGTGGCTTATCTCCTTTCTTTGGCGGTGGTGGGGGGGCTGCAGCAGTCTCATTCCCTTTCTTTCCTGGTGGTGGAGGAGGAGGAGTAGCAGCGGCAGTCTCATTCCCTTTCTTTCCTGGTGGAGGAGGAGGAGGAGCAGCGGCAGTCTCATTTCCATTTTTAGCCGGTGGTGGAGGAGCAGCCTTCGATGGCTTTGCCTTTTTGGGTGAATCAGTAGCTGTAGAGCCAAGAGATTCCGCTGAGGCCGCGCTGCAGGCAACATTGTTTATAGTTTGGGTAACTGTCACTGTAACTGTAACTGCAGAAGCAGAAGGTCTGCAATGAATTTGTCAGTATGTATCATCAAATCATTTCAATAGAAGACCCACGTGCAAGCTGCAGCCGGGGCAGGAGGCGTGGCAGAAAGAGCTGGTGGAGCATCTGTTCCTTTTGCCATCGGCGGCGACGCTCCTGTTCCTTTTGCCATTGGAGGGGGAGCATCTGTTCCTTTGGCCATTGGAGGGGGAGCACCAGTGCCTTTGGCCATTGGCGGTGGAGCATCTGTTCCTTTTGCCATCGGCGGCGACGCTCCTGTTCCTTTTGCCATTGGCGGTGGAGCATCTGTTCCTTTGGCCATTGGCGGTGGAGCACCTGTTCCTTTTGCCATTGGCGGTGGAGCACCTGTTCCTTTTGCCATTGGAGGGGGAGCACCAGTGCCTTTTGCCATTGGAGGGGGAGCATCTGTTCCTTTTGCCATTGGAGGGGGAGCACCTGTTCCTTTTGCCATTGGCGGTGGAGCGCCTGTTCCTTTTGCCATTGGAGGGGGAGCACCTGTTCCTTTTGCCATTGGCGGTGGAGCGCCTGTTCCTTTTGCCATTGGCGGTGGAGCGCCTGTTCCTTTTGCCATTGGAGGGGGAGCACCTGTTCCTTTTGCCATTGGCGGTGGAGCGCCTGTTCCTTTTGCCATTGGCGGTGGAGCGCCTGTTCCTTTTGCCATTGGAGGGGGAGCGCCTGTTCCTTTTGCCATTGGAGGGGGAGCACCTGTTCCTTTTGCCATTGGCGGTGGAGCGCCTGTTCCTTTTGCCATTGGCGGTGGAGCGCCTGTTCCTTTTGCCATTGGCGGTGGAGCACCTGTTCCTTTTGCCATTGGAGGGGGAGCACCAGCGCCTTTTGCCATTGGCATAGGTGGTGGAGGCGCTGCGCCAAGTGCTGGTTTCGGGCCATTATCTGGAGCAGCTTCCTGTCTGAGTCCTAGAAATCTACGATAAAAGTAAGTCAACAACACAAGAACCAGAAGCGACAAGCGATTGATGGTGAATCTTACGGTAAGAGCTTAGAGTCAATTGGACCAGCCACAGAAGAAGAAGCGAAGAAAGCGACTAGCGCAACTGAAAGAAGGGTATCTGAACGCATGCTGAAGAGCTTGAGGATATACAAACGATACAAGAAATGAATGTGATAGTATCAGAAGAGACCGGCTACGGAAAAAATGGCAACAAGAACCATATGGGAATCTTTGAGGAAAACCGGACGAAGCAAGTCTCTTATCAAGTTCGAGGACAACGGAAAGACAAGAACTGTGCAAAGTTTAGCTGCTAACTGCCGGACCATTCAATGGGCTAAGAAACGGAAGTGAGCGGAGGTTATCGCCACAGCTTTTAGTAAGTACCGGGCTGTCCTTGATGGGAAAGGAGGCCTGTATGGTCCTTATTGAGAGCTCTCAAAGTCAAAACAGAGAGAAGATAGGACAATGAAACGAAAAGCTAAGAATGTCTGTAGGTTGCGATTGGTCTTGAAATCCCCGATTGTCGAGGCTGTGTAGTTTGAGACAATGGGAACTACAACTTCAGAGAATGCACTGCACTGACAGCCGTTAGAGGAACCATGCTTTTAGTTTAGATGGATGACAGAAAGGGATTTCTACGCCATGGACGAACACACAAGAGAATTGCGTGAGGCCTGAAGAAGCAAGATACCAACTTTGGCATTTAAGAATTTGTCCTCAGAGGTCAGTTAGGTCTCCAGATGCAGATAACTCTTAAGACAGCCCGCTCATTTCAGACTCTAAACTATGATCAGAAGCAATGCTCGCTTACGGGCACAAAACAAGTCGGCAAGGTTTCCAAAAGCTTACAGGTTATCAACGATCGTACAGGGTCAAAGGTCACAAGAGTTAATTAGAATGAGAGAAACTCTTGCCATTTCTCACACAGTTTATGTCTGCCATTTCCCTTAGCGTGCAGATGGCAGCCCTGTGTAAGCAGTCTGGCGCCGGATGTAATAGAGAGATGAACGAGCAAATCATGGTTCAGCTATCGACTAGAGACGAGCAACTTTGACTTAAAGGCGATGGCATCGAGATCTTCCTCCTTGAGAGCGACACACGACGTTGTGGCAAGCTTCTTGCCTGTGATTTAGCCCACCGTCTCAAAAACAAGAAGCTAGTGAGATTTGCTACCGCGCTAAAAATAGGAGCAGAAAATCGTGGGACATCAAACTCAGATCCTCCGGCGATTAGGGTATGAGATGATAATCTGCTGCAAGGAATGTTGTAGATCTCCAAGAGAGGTCAAGCATATTAACTGAGACGCTAGATCGGGCGGTGTCCCTTGTTCGAATGAAGGAACCCGAAAAAGAGTTTGTAGCTGCAGAAGGTTCTGCGGGGAGTAGGTGTTTTGGGCTAGCACTTGTTTATTGTCCAGTGCAGAATTGAGGGCAAACACAGCCTCGATCATCAGTTTATATAACCTTGTATTTAACTCTATAAGATCTGCCTTCGGACGGATATCATAAGCTAGCCATACTATAACCCTTCGGGAATTTAGATGCCCTTTGGGCAGAAGGTGACTCGGCTCGGCTCGACAGTTGAAAGTGTTCTACAGATTGAACATGATTCCACGCAAGTACTACCAGTCCCTTGTTCAAGGGTTCTCTTTGACATCTAGTTGCAGAGACATACTGATACGATCATCTGAACGGGCACACAAACATCCGATAGAGCCCCGCCGAGCTTGTTTTGTCGCTTGGGAATGGAAGTAGGTAATGAGAATAATAGACGCTTGGACTGCGAGTGCTTTTGGCGACTTGGTGTTGACACAAAAGATGTGTCGAAGTTAAGCAGAAGTACAGGACGGAGTACGGAATGACAAAGCCGTAATAAGGTTTTGCATGAAGCTTAGGCCTACTACCAGCACGAGCGTCATCTCCAGGAGTATCTAGGCGAGGCAGAGGCAGAGGTGGACATCGCAATAATTTATTTGCTACATGGATGGCATTCTTTTAGGTAAGGAGGGCAACTCACTTAATTTTCAACATGGGCAACTCAACTTGATTCAAGTAACTCTCGTTTATTTCTCAAAGCGACAAATACGAGTGCGCGGCATAGTCAGCGTCAGATATTAATCGAAGCCGTCCACGTATCAGAAAGCCTTATACTGTAGAGATGAGCTCCAAATAAATTTCAGCAGTCCAACCTGGAGAGTGCCCTTACCGCTACAGAGAACGAAGGGGAATTCTGCACAGCCTCAAGTTTAGACGGTCCCCGCTCTTCACTTTTTGGATTCTTCTCTCCGGAAATAATTTCACTCTTTTCTCCACTCGACAATTCTGAAGTGCAACTTCAAAGTTCCAGTCTTCGTATTCCAAATGATCAATTATCTAAGTTTAGATGTGATGTGCCGACGGTCCAGAGCCGAAGATTCCATCTGGAGGATGTTTGATCAGAAGACCCCCCTAAAGTTGTAGGTCAAGAGACTCATCCACATCCTCTCCAATACCGTCACTGTGTGTCTGCTGACCTGATTCACTAGACCACAGTCAGCACCCTCTTTCTCATCAACGGCTCGAAACTATAAGTCTAGCTGGATTCAAATTCGCTGCCTTGGAAGAAAACAGAACCTAAGGAGGAATCGTGTCTTTGCTGGGGCTCTTCCTGGCGATAGAGTCCTGCTAACTGAGACTGTTGAAAGGAGCATTGGTTAGCAGACTTTCATATCACGTTTCTGTACCAGCCATAAGAAGCTTCGTTCTGCCGAAGGCGAGGCGATACCTAGCGAGAACCTCCCCTCCACCAGTGCTCCGATAATGATCTTGCATCGCCAGCATTGGTGTACCGGATCCAGAGCCATGCAGCGATCGTAGACCGTTCCCATCAATCTCACGTCACATGATGCTTCCTGGTACCAGCATTGTCAAGAACGCCAAGCAAGGATTTCATCTGCACGTTCCTCCAATCTTGGACAATTCGGACGATCCATACATTTCAAATGGTCACTACTAACAGAGCAGGCCTATCGGATCTTGCTCTTCGAATCGCGGCGGTTAAGGCGATCATCTAAAAGTTGGACCGGCAAAACCTAGTTGGGGACAAGCACGACTACCACTCACTAGAGCCGGCGAATAAAATATAACTTGCATGACCTGCAGAGCATAGCAGCAGCGTGATAATGCACGAATGGTGGGCAACATAGGGAAGTTTACGGTTTTGGAGTGAGAAGTCTACCAGGTATTGGATGACCCGGTAATGATATATCACACCCCCCTCTTCTCGAGACCTAGTCTGGTAAGTCGTGACTGCGTATGTTCCAACGTAAGTCAAGGCCACCCGAGGCCCCGTAACCATACGGAGAGGAGAATTGGTGAAGGTACGACGACTTGATCTCGCGTTTGGAAATGAATTAATCAATTAATGGGTCCTTACTATTGCCTACGATACTGCAATTCATATTCGACACATGGAGTAGCGCTTCGCGCTCACCACCCTGTTAATGATCCAAACCCAGTGAGTTGTGTCCTAAATAAGTAAGTTACCGAAGTATATCTTCGGTCTACTGCCTGCACGGTAGTTGAGTAATAGTATCTTGGCATATTGACAGATATCTCAGGTAACTAAACCTGTCATTACCAACAAACAAAATAAGGGGAGCGCTACTGTATTGTCTCCGTTCTCCACACCATACAAACGGTCTCCGGTTACCATAGCGCCTATCGTTATAATTCTACGATCATGATGTTGAATTTGGGATGAACAAAGGCAAGCACCAAGTGCAAAACTGGATGTTGAGGGTCAACTTGTCACTACTTTTCCTTGTACTTCAACATCGACTTTTTCTTATATGCTAATGATACAGAACCTTGCATGCAAGGAATCAACACCTTAAAAGGAGACTTATCACGTCCTTCCTTGTATTGCAAGTGGCAGCGGACGCTACCGTCGCGAGCGACCCGCCTAAATTTAATCTGACAAAGCTGATCAAACTTAACGGGTTGAGCGGGGAGGATCCGGGGGCCACTGCTAAAAGCCTCATCTCGCGGCGGCATCCAAATCTACGCAAAAAAAAAATCTTGATGGGGGAGATGTTTATAATTAGGATCCTGGTACGTGTACCATGCTAAAATTTATGTTTGATGAACAATGCCACGTGAGTTCTGCTAGCTTCTTACCTTAGGTAGGTAATACTTTATTAACAAAAGGATGCGACGGAGCCTGCTAGCACAGAGTTGTACAGACATCTAGAATTTCTTATCTCTTGGAACTATAATACCTACGTAGGTAACCCACTTGGTTTGGATAATTCACTTGCTCTTGTCAATCTCCAACCCCTTCTTCACCAACCGGCGACACAAATCTCGCCTCCGTCGGTAGCCCATAGCTCATCAATGAGTTTATTTGACGACACCACAGTTGAGTGACTGGAGAATCTCTAGAGCTAGATGAAAACTTTGTGTAAATACCGTGATCACAATGTTTACTCACGACAGTGCGAGCTAAAGGAAGACCGCAAATAATCGTGACGACATTCCTCAAGTGTCGCTCTAGAACTGGCATACATAAACCGCAACCATCTTCATATTTATTCACCTTTGCAGCCTCATTATTATTTTCCTCGGGAAGTTGGCGACCTAATTTCTTGCCCGTGGAGTTCCCTGCAGCTTCATCTATCCGTCTGGACGTGTGGTGAACCCCTATCGTCGTCTTCCTCGTTACCCTTGCAGCTCATCGGACAACCCTCTTACATCACAATCTTCAGGGTCAAACTTTTCCCACCATCTCGTCGTCTGGACAGGCCAGGAAGCTCGCGCACTGTGAGCAGAGAAAGCAGTGCTCCAGAAACATCTGTGCATCATCATCTTGTTGGGCTCTATTTTCACTTTAATTCAGGCGGTTTAGCTTTGAGAGGAACCACAAAAATATTGGCCGTACTTTACTGGCCCCTGAGGCCCCCCAATCCGGTTAGCCGCTGAATGTTAGCAAAAGCGTGAACCTCGATTAAAGAAGCCAACTCCAGGACGTTTTCAACACCATCGTCCTTCCTCCCGCCCTCGCCCGCAGATAACTTGTTACGATCTCTCTCACGGCTGCTGCGCAAGTATATATTCACGAGTTCATATATATCGCCCTGTACGTCGGTGTGATCCTTCGCTCCTTCGGGTTGTCGCAGGAACAGGGAGAAAAGTGTTTCCTAGGTACTTCTCGCGAACCTAACGCTCTCCCTCCAAGCACATCTGCTTACGACGACAAACAGTTCGCGGTGCCAAACAGCAACGTCTACCTTTCCGCAGGAATCTGACGCAAGGTTCACCATACGCTCCAACTGCACGAGCTTCGTGAGGTCGAGGCAACCAATTTAAGCTTCGACAGCGTGCCACTGCCGGCTCCTTGCATACGTTGTTGGCATAGCAAGAGCAGATTCTCCACCATCTCGGTGTTATAAGAAAGCAAGAAGGTCAATATGAGCCAAGGTTATCCAGAGATGTATCAGGACTACTCCTCGCACCGTTCGCCAGGCTCAACTCGTGGTTACAATGGCACTACCCTGAACCGCCAGCCATCACGACAATTTGCGAATGACTACCAGCAGATGCCCACACAATACATTCCTGAATACGATGGCGGTGGACGATATGATACAGAACGGTTTGGAAGGGCACTTCCAGCTCCTGTCCCAACACACGGCCACTACGATTCTCAGACTTGGAGCTATGGAGGGGCAAATGGAATACATGGTATGACTGGGGGCCGTTTGAGTGCCCCATCGAGGGGACGACCAGCAATTCCTAACGTGAGTCGGGCTGTGTTTATTACCTCTCAATTCATAGGCTAACATGAGCGCAGAATTGGCTCGATGTGTCACAAATGCCTCTTACAGCAAACCACAGTGCTCATCAAATGAACGGCCAGTACAGCAGCCAGACGCACCTGCAGAACACTCGAGGCTCGCCATCCAATGATGGTAATGAGGAGCTTATTCCTACGGCTATTGTTATCAAGAATATTCCATTTGCTGTCAAGAAGGAGTCTCTGATGGATCTCATGACCAACATGAACTTACCTCTCCCATATGCATTCAACTACCATTTCGACAACGGTGTATTCAGGGGCCTGGCCTTTGCAAACTTCACAAATCCGGAAGAGACAAAACGGGTCATCGATGCAATGAACCACCTAGAGCTTCAAGGACGGAAGTTAAGAGTCGAGTATAAGAAAATGCTCCCACAGCAAGAGCGCGAGAAGATTGAGCGTGATAAGCGTGAAAAACGCGGACAGTTGCAAGAACAACATCAGCCAATGTCATTACATCATCAAGGCTCGCTTGGCTCGATGAACTCAGCTGTGACTGTGCCCGCAGCATCAACCTCTCCAGTAAACATGCGCTCCGAAGGAAATGGTCCACCACCTAGTAAGTATCAGGACCTAGTTCATACCTGATATCTTTTTGCTAACTCTTCTAGACATTGATTTTAATGATCCAGTGGTGTTGGAGTATTATTCTACCATTGTGCTCTTCCGGAGTGACCCGAATCAAGACGCTTATGTCTTCGATCCAAGCATTTCTCCGGAGGATCGACGAACTATCCACACACTTGCCCATTATATGGGGCTTCAGCACCAATCAGAAGGAAATGGAGATAGTCGACAGGTTACCATCTATAAGAAACCTCAAAATACTAGCCCTCCCGCGGCTATGCTCTCCAACGGGCACTACACAGAGAGTCACCGCCGGGTTCTGAATCGTGCGGCTACAACAGACTTCAGTGAGGCTCGTGGATCAGATCCTGGTTATTATGGTCACAGTCTAAACCGCCAGCGATCGGATCTACTTGATATCCCAGGCTCGCCGGGTGTAAACACTATTAACGAGCGTCAATCCGCTCTTCGTGGAGCCAAGTCATTCTCCGAGTTGCGCTCCTTCTCGCCGTCTCCTGCCCCTACTACTGCGAGCTTCCCTGCAAATCTTGCTCAGAACGTCTCACATTTCAATACGTATGGGCTTAGTTCAGGTGCATCGGGAACGCCCCAAAACCTCACACCTACTTCTGCCGGCGCCATGAATGGACAGGAATCGCTTATCAACTCTTTTAACACCTTAGGTCTTTCAGGGTATGATCGCCAGGGCTCAGCTCCTCGGATCGGTGGACGTCTTGTTGGTCAATCCGATAGAGACAATCAAGGCTCTACTGCAGGACCCATTGGCAGCCAACGCCCCATAAACGGTCATCATGATGAGGGCCTACGAAGTGGTCCAGTTGTGGCAGAGAGACAGCCCAGAGGCCCTCCTGCTAACGAGTGGGGTAACGGTACCGGATTTGGCGGACGACCACGACAGAATGGTCATGTTAATCGGGGCAGTGGTGAGCTTGACCTGTCCAGTGTCCAGAGAGCATGGGATGATAACATATCACAAGATTCCTCAGACCGAAGCATCGGTCCACACTCCTCCAGCCGATACGGCATGTAAACCACCTTACATGATACCACGAATTACGAACTTTAGATCGTGCAAGGCCACATCTACACACGGCCAACATAAAAGCGCATGAAACTCGGGAGAGAAGCTCGAGGAAGTAATTTCACGCGAAGCATGCATTCGTAATGTCGTGCATTTGTGTTATCCTCTGGCGGCTCTCTCGTTTCGCGTCTTGCTTATTGTAATTACTCATTTTACGCCCACCCTTCACACTGACCGGCCGTATATACCTGCAACCAACAACATTGCTTCACTACTGGCTGGATACGAAGTATGATTCGGATGATGATGAATTTCTTCGATAAAAATACACGTTCATGATCAACAATACGACAGGATACCACATTATACAGCGACTGGGCAACCATCACGAATTGTACGCTGAATGAACTCACCCTCACTATTTTGCTCGGTCTTGGACTCGAATAATACTCCATCTCTATATCCTCGAGCATCCATAGCGATTACAAAATGCGTTGCTTTTCTCAGATTATATTGCCTCCTTCTGCCATCAATTCGGCAACTCCTGTACTCTACATTTGCTGCTTACGTACGTGCATTTCTTCGAGTTTTCGTTTTTTTTGCTGCCTTTGAGGTACTTGGTGTCCCAACGCATTGCGGAGCATATGCTGTCTTGATTCTGCCCTTGTTTTTAAGGTTGCTGTGGATCGATGGGAAATGATGCATGTGGTGATGGGGATATGAGGAAATTCTTTTGATATGGCATGAAGAGTCTGGACTGTGCTGGACTGTCAGAGCTTGGCTTACCTGATTGTTCTACTGCTTGCTGCTGTTGCTGCTGTTCTTTCTGATTGGCCTTTTGTTGTGCGTGTGCTCTTACGTATAATGTGGCGTCGGGTGGGAAATAATAGGATAGGGGGCTTCTAGTTCTGGTTTCGCTTCTTACCATCAGTCGTAAGTAAGAGAGGTTGCGGTAAAAGTAAAAATCATATTGTTCAACATCCTTTACTCTGTTCATTGGTCATTTGTGTGAAGTGGCTATGGATTTTTCGCAGGCAAGAGAAATCTCCAATAACTGAAGTCTTGGGGCAGAAATGACAGCATCCAGCGTGATAAAACGAGGAATCACCTGACATATTTTTCTCAGTATGTCTATTTGGAAGGTAAAGACCGCCGGGCCCCCTTTTCTCCATTACATCTAATTAGGCAAGTCAATCCTGTTTCCAGGCCAATTTAACTTGGTAAGTTCAGGCAGCAGAAATGGGGCTGTAGTTCATTTTTCCAAACGCTAATAATAGTTTGGTGTTAGGATACTTAGTGATTGCGCTTGAGTTGTTATGTGGGTTGGCTGGTCAAGTTAGGATTTCAACTTCAGCTCACAAACTTAAATTAGGCGTATAATGACAAGACGGCATTCTCTAAGTGTCATAGAAGGTGGACCGCACCACTGTGAACTCCATTCTTATCACGCCTTTCTCATGAATCATTATCCAACCCCCCTCTCTCTTCATGCTTTGAAATTCTGAGTCACTCAGATACCGCGAGTAACTCAAACCTTGATCTCCTGTGCTGCGGCATCTCTATTAAAACTACCAGCTCGCTTATTGAAAAGAGTGACAGTCAAGTGATTTCGACTATAAGTATCAGCTTCCTTGGAACTACTTATCATCCATTGATCAATGTTCGCTCAAACTTTAGCTTGAATAATCCAAGGGAAAACCTACATAGCATCATAAAACTGGTTCTCCTGATCATCCATATCAGCATCTTGTTCCCAAGCCTCAAGCGCAGCTTTCAGCAAGAAGAGCAGATGTAAGTGTTTCTTCGAAATACCGCCTTGCTTGATGTGTCGGTTGGGAATCATTGGATACGTCAGTTCCCACGCACGAATCCATGTTTCGTAGTTGCTCGTCTCGAGATGTGAATTGTATACGAATTGGAAATCTTGGGGTGCTACTTTCTTGAGCCGATACAAGGTATCGTATAAGAGGGCTAGGGTCTTGAATCGACTGTCTTCTCCAACCTATGTGCGTATTGATCAGCAATAATACATGTTGGTTGAGGCTTCATTCCTTGCACCAAGGAGGGGATATGCTTGATCGGTTGCTTACCTCGAAGTCATCCTCATAGTAACCTGCGATGTTCTCGTATACTTCTTGCAAGTCCTGAAGGAATGAAATGGATGGAGGGTCTGTAGATCCACCCTTTGCATAGCTAGCCTCAGCGAATAGTTTGCTGATGTTAAGACATGGTTTGGTCTCTTCTTGTACAGGTACGTTAAGTCCCATGATTGATGTATAATTTGTATTTTTCTAATTGGGATATTTTGAGAGGGAAAGAATGGTGCTTGGTTACTATGAATATCAAGAATTGATGATGTTGGAGAGAGGAGGGGCGAGAAGATGAGATTAGTATGAAGGCTGATAGGTAGGTACCTGCCATCTACATATTCGTTGTTGCTGCTTCCCTATTTGGCGTTCTTTGCTTTGGGAAACTGTCTTCATCCAATTTTGGGAAGACATATGCTACGTGCACTGGTTCTATATATAGGTATCATGAATTCTATCTAGCAACAGATTTTGTCAACAAAGGGGACTGCAACATAGTCTCCCAATTATGTACCATCTTTGTATTGACCAATGCAGCCTGAACTTCATCGCCTCCTCTCTTCACCATCTCCGCATTATAGCTCTTCACAGCATCAGCCAAGCTTAATTCATGGCCCTTTGCCTTCTTCAATTGCTCCACCAAGTTGAACGCATCACATATCGCATGATTGAGGCCTTGGCCACGCTGAGGCGTCATGGGATGTGCTGCATCACCAGCAAGAGTTACCCTTCCGCCTCGGTCGTCGAAGGGAATTGTGATCCAATAAACGAGCTTATCGAAATCAACCCTCGTACCCTCAGGGATCCATTCAATAGCACTCTTCCACGGATCAACAGTCAACGCAGCTCTCTCCTTCAACAACTTCAATCTTGCCACATTGTCGCCCACAAAGTCATTAGGCACAGGAGAATGCATGATCTGGAACTTCCAATTTTCAGGATTCGGATCATGGAAATCCTGGAAGAAGATTACATAGTAACTGTTCAACGGGTGCAGAGCCGTTGTCATTGTGTACGAACCATTTTCGCGCAGATACCAGGCTTGTTCGGCTGTATAGGTGGAAGTTACAGAGCACAGCGTTGGCCCTGCGCTTGACACCTTGGCTTTCTCTTCCCCTACTATAAGTGTCCGAGCCATAGACCTAGGACCATCAGCCCCAACAAGTATATCTCCTTCTACAGCCGAGTCATCCATAAAATGCGCCGTGACTCCTCCGTCTTCCTTATACGTAATATCCTTCAAAGTCTTGCCATACTGTACATCAATATCTTCACTACACAAAGCACGGAGCCTTCGTCTCGAGAGTCGCCGCAATCCTCCAGTTGGTAACTCCTTCAAAACTTCGCCCGTTGCGCCGTTATGAAAGACCATCACATCTGTCATTGTAGGTACGAATTGGGGTTCGGGTTGCGCCGTATTTAAACGAGCACGTAGGTTCTCAGGGAGGAGTTGCTGGAGCATGGGGAAAGACCAATGTGTAGCCATGGTCCATTCACGCGGGCGCGCTGCCGACGCCCTGGGTTCGGTCTCGAAGACGGTGAACTGAATACCAGCCTGCGTCTCATTTTTAGGGGGGTGGGGGGTTTCGTAAGGAGATTTAGTGCCGTACCTGCTTCAGCCCTTGGGCTACAAGAAGACCGGTGATTCCAGCACCAATGATGAGGACATGCAGTCGTTTAGAAGCTACCTCGGTCATTATCGCAAAAGACTACAAACAACAAAATGCTGACTGTCAAAAGAAAGTCGGGGGAGACGTCGTGGAATGAGAACAGATATACTTGCTCCTTCATGGTGAAGTATTCTCGTTCATCACCACCTTATTGTCCTTCGCCGCACACTAATGCGGGGGATCTGCTGGGTGCATCTTGAAAGATCCAAGAGGGAAGGTTGTTGTCGCACTGCATTGATTATGCAAAGGATAAACTGGAAATACGTACTAATGAAATATTTGTCATAAATGGATTGGCATACCTATCTCCTCCTTTAATAATAATAACTTGTCTTATTTGCCATATTGATTTTATGAAGTTCTAGTCAAAAGTGGAGTACAGTCGTATAAGTTCTCTCTCACATATAGAAACAGTCTCTTAAACTTCATCTAAAAATTCTTTCTCTAGATATTGCACCTTCCACAATAGCAGTATCTCCCGCGTGGCTGTATATCATATCTCACAGTTTAAAAAGAACAGACTCGTATGAGCATAAGTCGTTTATTTGAGTAATTCACTTGATTTGGGTGGGCTGACTTGTTCGGGTAACTTACTGAAAGAAGATAGAAAGATAGTATCCCAACAGCGTACACACTGAGTTATGCGTTATCTATCTAGATCCCAGTACAAAACTGCCCTCTAAACACTGTTAACAACCTATGAAATATGACTCTATATTCCCTCTACGACCACCTTGGTGTATATTTTTACCAGCGCCGAGATTCAAACCTTCGTCGCCAAGGTCAAACCACCGACAGCAACCCTCGAAGCCCCAATAAGTACCGATCCAACAACCATACTCATAGCGCTAAACAGCTGCAGTCCAAGATAAGAGTGGTTGCCAGTATCCAAAATAGCACCACTGATCGGAAGTCCTGTAAAACAACTAAAACAAGTCAGATTCTAATCCGAAATCTACCCTAAATTGAACTGAACAGATACGTACGATATAGCAAGTACGCCTAGAAAATTACCCATCTTTGCGCTAGAGCCTGTAAAGCGCTACTTTTGGCCGCACATGGCACCATAAGACTAATAAAAACACCGCCTAGAAAACGGTAAACGAGAGCGAATACTATAATTCCAGTATGCGATGGATGGTAGTGGAAGGGGATCCAGAGACAAAGGATAGAGCTTCCGGCAAGGAGACAGACGACTGTCATGGAACTAAAATTTAGTAGCTTGGAGTTGGTTTGCTTCTTGTGGAGATTTTTGGAGCAGAGAGATGAATTTCCTAGAAATGGTCTTCTGCTCCGAGGTTTTGCTTACTTCAAGTATCCAATTTTATCTGCAAAATGACCGGGAATGATACGTCCAGGGATAGATGCTACACTGTTAGGTGTTAACTTACGAACCAAGAACTACCACAGACAATGGAGGATTGGATAATGGAGATGCATACTTGATTAAGGATATAGTGTATAATGCTAAGGAGTCCGAAAACCCAGAACTCTGTGCCATACTAGGAAGAAAGTCGAATGGTGCCCAAAGGCCCCACCTATACACTTTAATTAGCATGACACACAGGAAGAGTGAGGGGAACTAACATCACCATAAATGCGCCAGCTGTATATAGAGCAAAGCCCTTATCGGCGAACAGAGAGGGCTGAACCATGCTTGTTCCTTATTCCATGCTTTTGAAGACATGCGGGACTTGACCATGAAATAAGCGGCAATGAGTAGAATGCCGATGAAGAGCGCTAAATAACGTAGCATGCCATTGAAAACAACGTCTCCAATAATCTTATGAGAGAAAAATGGGAATATAACACCCCCGTTTTTCAGTTAGCTTGAGACAAAGATAGTTTAGGTTATAGGTAAAGTAAACGCACTTACCAAGACTACTCCCACTCGTCACAATCCCCAAAGCCAAACCCCAGACCTTGCGCAAGGATAATCTGGTAGTACTCTGTGCAAAGACTAGTCATACAAAGAGCGAATACATAGAAGATACTACAAGGAATTAGTACGGGCTTAAGTCCATATGTATCAAGTACCCTTCCGAAAAAAACGACCTGTGAGCCATATCAAACATAATTGTAGTGCGAAGATCCATGAGATTGTTGAGGGATTGTATTGACTCAGTGTATTCGTTTCGTAGTATGTTTGGAAGATTCCGATACCGTTGTTGATTAATTAGCTTCGCAGAACTTCACTGTTTGGGAATACCGTATCAATTGCTCTGTAAGAGATCATTTTGATTGGGGACGTATTGATATATAGCGATGATACAGTATCTGACAATTTACTCATAAATCTGAAGAATATCATACCTAGCATTAGATTATACACCACTGTAATATGCTACCTCGATCGCGGAGATAATTTAAGCGATAGAGATTTAGCGAGCGTAGTATTCATAGGTGGGTAACTTGACAGAGGACACAGCGTCTGAGATCCTTCATAAGTATGGGGCTATAATAAGCCTTTGAGGAAGATGGCCACAATACTTCAAGGAGCCCTAAAATGAAACTGTCTGCAATTTATCACTTGAAATACGGTTTAGTTGACAGTCTATTTATTGTGCTTTTCAGTATGCTCTGAACAAGATGTGAATCAAGTGTCAGAATGAAGTAGGTTAGCCAAACCAGCTGAGATCCTTATATCATATCTTGTTAAAAGAATTACATCCACCCCGAGTCGTTCATCTCTTCAAAGATATCATCATATAATATAGAACCATTCAACTCGTCTATACTTTGACTCCCAGGTATCTCAAGTTGGGGATCAAGCGTATCTAAGAGGGCCACATCCTCCCTCTTTCTTTGCACAAACCTACTAACAAGTAGTCTGGCCGTACGCAAGGTTTCTCTCGAAGGGCGTGTATCCCAAGCAACACTTATAGCTTCGAAGGAGCCATAACTTCCGGAACTATTCTTATACTTTGACGTGTATCTATGGATAGCAAAAAGCAAATTATGTTGAAAGGAACGCTGAGAGTATTCCACCATGGTATATGCAATCTCGACAGTGTTCTGCATTCAAGGAGTGCTTTCCGAAAAATCGGGATGGCCACCTCTATTATGTCGGGTTGAATTCTTGCTAATGCCGCTCGAAGCATTCTGCATAAGCACAAGCAGACGTCTGCTTTTAGAAGAGCAGTCGTAGGCGTACTGGCAGGAAGTAAAGAGAATTTTTTAATCCCTCCTTCTAGATTCAAGATAGGCCTTTCCTCCAGCCCATACTACTGTTTAAGAGGATTTCTGCCATGGAAATAAGTTCATGGGTAAAGTCCCCTTCTTGTGGTAAGGGCCTGTGACTTTTGATGTTATCTAAATGCACCCTTCTGCGGCCATACTCAGCTGCAAAAAGCTGGTTCAAAGACCACCCAGCCCAGAAGACACGCCGGCGCATTTCGAGTTGCTCGGAAGTAAAAGATCTTCGAGCTCCATCAGCAGCGAATAGAACGGTGTCGATTTCTCGATGTAGCCCGATTGTTTCCGCAAGATGCATGCTTGTGCAACTAGCTATCCAGGACAGTATTGGCCGACTTGTAGACCGTAGGTAAATTGCACGGAGAATCCATGCTACAATAAAATCTAACGATAATGCGGCGGGAAGCTGGGACACGCTTGATTCTAATATTTGCCGAGAGTGCTCGGCTAGTTCTCCTTCCATCTACAGTTAGAAGCTCAGAGTTAGTTTACTTACTCTAATACTATCGAGAGCAATTCAAGTAGGATTCGAGAGCACGCTTTCTAGAACAAGACAGTTACTCAAAACAGGAAGGAGTAATTGAACCCGAAAGGGGAAATTTTGCTCTTAGAAGTTGAGACTTGCGGCATAAGAGATCGTTTTAGAGAAAAGTGACCCAAAAATAATTACGCCACAAATGACAGCTTCAAATCCCATGTTGCGCTCACTAGTTTCGGCTGTGGCCCAGAAGGTCTTGCAACGTTGCAGAAAGCTTCCAAGGTTTATGATACCATAAACAGGATGTACAGTCTCGAAATAGGCATCGAAGAAAGGTTTGAAGTTCTCCAGGGGGGCCTTATAATATAGTTTGATATCTGGGGCTGGGCGGGGATATTCAGTTCGGACGCCAGTGTTCCATGCATATGCATGCAGACGTGGTGGATTATCCATTTCTAGGTCTAGCCCTAAGCATCTTGGAAAGACAATCGCACTATGGAGAATAAGCAGTCAGCATTTCCTAAGCTAACATGATGAAGTAAGGCTGGTAATGCGCAAGGAAGAGTGAGAAGAAAGACAAGAATAGCGGTCGTGACTTGTGCCAAATATCAGTGTAGTAACTCTCCTAGGCAACTCATCTCGCTGGAGTAACTCATTCGAGTCACATTCTTACGTGACTGCACTTTACGCTCAACCAAAGCTCATTTACACAAGGAGAACATAATCAAAATATGGAATAACAGCACTAGCAAATTCTCACTGACCTGTGAGCATTCAGGTAGCGGCACCTCGAAGGTTCCAACATTGGCGAGCCACTCTGTAAACCCTCATTAGGCTTGATTGGTTGTTTTGTAGCGGTTCTACTTCCAGTGTCATCAACATCTTCATTAACCAGGCCGGGCATTCCAAAACAGAATATTGACCCTTCAACAAGGTTATTCGTTGTGGAAGTTTTTCTAATCGGCGCTATTATTTGCCCTTTCTTGGCCGCTTTCGAAGTGGTGCCTTCGAAACTGCATTCATAATTGTATCTAATGCATTCTGCACACGGCTGGGAATATATAAAGATCCGGAGTTAGCTTCATTGTTATGTACCAATTGAAATGTGAGTATTTTGAGACTTGAGAGACATATCGGGGCAGTAGAAATACATCTAAATAATTCTAGTAAACTTGCCTGAGAGCCATCACATCGTCTTTTTCTCTTTCGACAGCTATCACATGCATTTCGTGCCCGAATACGCTTTCTGAGGGCCAAAGTGCCATCTACTGAATTTGATGTCATTCTCGCTCCTAAATCAATCAAGTGTTTGGTGTTGTCCGCATCTGCAAGATCCGTAGATCCCGCAACACATAGGATGATGGTTTGCGAGTGAAGATGAAGGTGAAGGTACTTGTGAATGAAAGCAGCAATATAACGATCTTTCGTATATCCTCACTTGTGACTTGGGGAACATGAGTGGGTAAAGTGTGTTGATAACTGAAGACCATGTAGAGCAGCAGCTCTTCAAATACGCTAATTTGCACGTGATCCTCAAGCTTCACCATCCACGTTAATTTGTAGCTTGCTTGTTCTTACTTGCTCACGAATTGCGTTGTAAGATATTGGTATGATTAGAGCTGGCGACTTGCAGGGGATGGGTTACTTAGAACAAGTGAGCTACTTAAGTCAACTAAGATACGGTGCTGAAGACCATCGCTTGCATCTTCATACCATCTACAAGAATCCATTACAAAGCAATTGACAGGGACGCATTTTTAAGGTGAGGGTCAAGTCCAATTCTGATTTTGTCCTATTTCTAGCACATGAACAATAACCACTAAAAAGAAAATATAGTAGAAATGTACTTCGCTACAATCTATTATGCAAGAAGATCGGTCAATGGGATAAGAACCTGAATTCTTCTGCTCTATTCTCAAACTAAAGATAGATGGCTACTCAGCAGCAGCCCGCGTTTCATATCTTCCATATCTCCTACAAGATGCCGCCATTCCAGGCTTCGCAGAACGCCATTCAAACTTCCAAGATTGTGAAGCGCCTCCCATTTCATGAATCATCGCATCGTAAGCACCATGATACCTCGATACTACCTCGATACTCCCCAGAACTCCACCCAGAACAATTACTCAAGTTTTCCGCCTTTTCTTAGTGGGACTCTTCTCACCACTCACACTAAATTCTTTACTCTCTTCCGGTGTTGCAGCATCACTACTCCCTGTGGTCTCTACAATCCTACCATCATCGTCAGCAGCACCATCGACGCCAAAGTTGTAGCTCGAGTCCATCTGAGCACCATCGTTGAATGAATCATAGTTGAAGTCGGCCTGAGGAGAACCACCATAGTACGCTCCCGAATCCAAGTATTGGTCCAAATCGAGATGTGGACCTTGATCAATTGAGGTATCTCCATTGAAATACTGATCACTTTCAAGACCTGGCATGTTGCTAGATGGACTCAGAGGCTGCAGGATGGTACTCACGTCCTGCAGTCTTGCATCTTGCTCCTGCTGCAGACGAACCAACTCATCGATCTCCGCTTGAGTATAGCCCAAATCAGCAAGGGTAGGAGCTTGTGGTGGTGCTGGATTGATAAGTGCGTTATTACTGCCGGGCGGAGAGGTCTTGTTAGCGATCATACTCAGCATGCTATTGCGCTGTTCTGGAGTGAGGGGAGAATTGCCGTTCGAGTTCTCATAGTGAGACAGCATTTCTGGGAAGTCCAATTTATTCCCAGGCTGAGCTGCCTGTGCGTTGGTGTTGTTGATGAGGTCCATCATTTCTTGCCTTGGAAGCGGTTGTTCTGGGTCAAGCTTGATTTGTACATTTTCGGATGGTGGCGTATCAAATAGCTCCTCAACAGCTCCAGGTCTATTCTGGACCGCATGTGCTTGGCTTCCAAATTTGGCAGATCCAGTTGTTGATGGTGACATTGTACTGTCTCGTCCACCACCAGAAGGTGGAGCCATAAGAAGGCGCTGATGTCTCCTACGAGGACTTGCACTGCCAGGTGCTGGTTGCTCTTGGTTGCCCACATCACCCATTTCCACCACGTTCCCATGCTGTCCCTGGTCTTGCTGCGCGGCGAATGTTTGTGCCATCTGCTGGATATTCTGTGGTAGATTTCCTTGGCCATCCAAGCTTCTATTGTACACGGTTGCAAGGAATGTCAGAATGGCGTTGATTGAACTTTCATGCCGATCATGCAGTGTTTGGAATGCCATTGATTGCTGATAGAGTGCGTTATGGTCTTTACGTAGTCGGCTTATAGCATTGGTAATGACACTTTGTTGCTTCTGGAATTCTGCCAGTTGGTGCTGAACCAATGCAAGATCACGCTTTTGCAAAGCCCCGGATTCAGGTATGGCAGAAATTACTCGAGGCTGGCCTGAAACATTGCTTGGGCCATAAGTGTTGCCGTAAATCTCTTCTACGCCATCTTTACCATCTTCGTCACCACTGTCCATCTCAACATCCTCATTTTTTACCCTCCCGCGAGCCTTTGGTTGTGCTTTGCCGCCGCCTTTGGGTTTATTGATGAGCCATAGTAGATTTGGGTGCCCGCGCTTGAAGTATGGATTCTTGTATTCGCTGGGACTCTTATTTTTCCTCTCGCTTGCCTTCATTGAGTTGTCTGACAGCCCAACCTGCTTGTGGAAACCGTACATATTCAGCTGTCGAACAAAGGAAGCATAATTATTGTGTTTAAACAGTTCGGGTATCAATGTCTTCGCAAACTCATCTTCGTCGAGCACGACAAACGAATTTCCATGGTCCGACCATCGAATAAGATCGGTGTTCTTGGATTCATCGAGGAAGCTAAAACCAAAGACATCAGCAAACGGTCCTTAAGGGGAGAGTTGAAGCGCATACCTGCTTAATTTCTGCACAAACGGCGGGATCTGCTTTCGTTTTGATTGCGCGTCCCTCTTTGCAATAGCAGCTCTCTCCTCAAGAAGCTCAATGTTATCATTATCGTTGTCATCCATAATACCACTAGCCCCTTGAGGATCAAGCATGGAACCGTCTCCAAATTGGCCCCAAGAATCGGCCGTGGTATCATAGCCCGGACGTTGTGCTGTAACAAGTTGACGGTTCAAAGGTCTCCGCGCCAGTTGTGTTGAAGGAGCCGGAACAGGCTGGGTGTATGGTCCCTGCGACATCGTGTTTGCACCATAGGTATTCATATTATACGTTGCTGGATCAGGGTATGCCGTATTCTCTGCACTCCATCGAAGGAAGTCGTCATTCGACACCTGGCTGGGCGCAGAATACGTCTGCTGCACAGGTGGCGTTTGAACGACTGGCGATGCTCCAGGCGCTGCTCGTTTTCTGGGGTTCGAAGGAGGCATATGACGGTACAAGTATTCTCAGTGTTACGTTCGAGAATGATGCGCGATTCCTCAGTGTGTTCCCTACGCGTCTCTCCCAGACTCGAGGGTGACCTGCTCGAGGCTGACTGCAGCCTTCCTAGCCCGGTCAGGCACCTTTGTCGGCAACAACCTTGATGAGAGTGCTCCAAGAGTTTTCGGCCGAAGGAATATGGTAGTTGATTTCGTGTGGACCGATGTAGTTGTAAATTGAGCGAAAAGTGAACAGGAGCAGCTGATATGGTATGCGCGCCGGAAGAGATGGGATACTTAAATGAATAAGAATCAAAGGTTAGAAGGAGAAGATCTTGGTCAATGGTAGATTTCCTGAGCAGCTTCTAACAGATTTTCTATTGTCCTGAAGAAAGAGGCGAAACAAGAGCGCCCAAGATTCGTTGTGGCTGTTGAAGGCAACAAGTTCGGTATGCTGCACCGGGTCGGATTTCGTTGTTCTAGTGGTGTTTCGCGAGGATCGGGCGCTTTTTGGGAGCTTTGTTCGAAGGTTTCGGCAGTTTGCAAGGACCTTCAGGTATTTTGGATGAGATCCATATTGCTGGATGGGCCGGAAAAGTTGTGAGAAGGTGGATTCGTTGCTGTGAATGTTAAAATAGTGAAAGATTTCAGAGAACGTCACAGAGAGAGCAGTCGCTAAGGCAGCCAATTACGGTACCCCTCCAGAGGGCGGCGAGGCTGGAGGGCAGGGGAGGAAGGCAGGGGAGGGGGGGACAGGGCCTCTATCGCAAAGAGTCACTCATAAAGCTTTACAGGATGGATAAGCTCAATAAAAAACCCTGCATCAAAATTTGCGTCGGCAGCTGAAAAACTCTGCAAAGCAGAGGTTGTCTCCAGATTCCAGAAAGCATATTCCCCCCAATGCCTAAACTACTTTAAGAACTGGGTGCCCCATTTGGTGTTCCGCCTTATCGGATTGCCTGCCTTGTGTCTTTTCATTTCTCTCTCTCAGCCTTGTCTTAAGGACTATGTCGGACATGTGCTCCTCTCTTCCAGGTTCCCCTTCCTCGGCACAACTCAAAGGATAGACACAGAATGTGTGTTAAATTCATTTCCCCTTCATCGCTGTAGTTAGTTCCTTTCAGAGAATAAGTGAAGCCCCAAAAAGTGTTGGCCTAAAGCTCACATCGCTTGTTCGTTCTGGAATCATTTGTCTCTAGTGCAAAGGGACGTTGTTCATTATAAGGTGTTGTAACATTATAAGGGGTTGTAACATTATAAGGGGTTGTAACATTATAAGGGGTTGTAAAAAGTATATGTAGAGGTCATTGTTGGCACAATATCTCAATCTTGGATCTTTGAAACGCAAATATGGCTCCCTTTCCTTTGGCTACTTTGCACCCCTTCCTGCAAATGCAGAGGCTTGTGCCAGTTTTTCATTCCTTGCCTGGTCCCATTGCCTTCCTGAGCCGCCACTTTTAGCCTCTCTCTGAGCCTTCTTCTCCTCCTTTAACGTCCGCGCTTTTTCTCTTGGATCAATGACTACCAGTTCATCCTCAGCTTTTTTCCGATAGGACAAGTCCTTGCCCAGCTTGTCCTCCTTGAATGATAAAGCATGTGACATCCATCCCCTATCATCATCATCATCATCGCCATCGCCACCTTCAGCATGGGTATCCCATGACTTGCATGACAGGCAATTTGCAATAAAGTGAAGATCGCAGAGCGCTGCTTCATCGTCATCTTCGGCTCCAGTATTTTTGGACTCCGCTGATGGTACTGCTTTGGGGTTCTCCTTCTCGGGCGGTGCTTGCTCAAGTTTAGCTTGAAATGCCTTCAAGATATCCAAAGACCGCTGATCGTTAGTGGACGCTGCATTTGTTCCCGTCCGTCGCTTTCTTCCGCGAACCGAAGTTGCGGGTATCATTTCTTCTAACGCTGACTTCTTCTTTTCCTTAATCGGTACTGTCGAAATATTTCGCTTCATTGAGGCTTTTAGTTCCGCAATTTGGGCATTCGTGCGGTCAAGTAAGGAAGAAACTTTTTGAACCTGTGGCTCAGGCGATGATGAGATGTCTCGAGTTTCAACCTTAGCAGCTCTATTAGGGAGTTCTTTGCTAGGTGCAGGCTCTGGAGATGACTCAATAGATACCGTCTTTTGAAGTCTCTTGGTCTCATTTTGAGTTGATTTCTGTTTTCTTTCTGGAGCCGTATTCATGTCTGCATCATCAGTAACTATCCTGGTATCGAATTTTGATTTTTTCAGAACAGGCACAGCATCCTCAGCATCTTCTTCATCTCCACCGAAACTTAATAATTGTTTGCCAGCTTTGCGCTTTTTCTTCTTCTCAGTAACCTTTTCCTTTGGTAGTGGAGCTGCAGTCCTCGACCTAACCACCATATCCTTGAATGGATTAACCAGAACTTCCACACTCGTAATCTTCGTAGGGTAAACTGGCCTGTCCCCTTCAACTTCGGCCTCCCCCATCTTTGCGACGTTATAAATTGTATCACCCTCTACACGCCCGAAGAGCGTATTCTTCCCTTGCAACTCTGGTGTGTCTCCTAATGTCAAGAAGAATTGGCTTCCATTCGTATCAGGACCTTCGTTTGCCATTCCTAGCAGCCCGCGCCGATTGAACTTAATCCTGCTGTGAAACTCATCCTTGAATCCCACCCCGTGTGGTCCAGCATTTCTCCCCTTGCGTTCTTCCTGTGGCCATATCCCATTCTCTTCACGCGCTTCTCCAAATGCGCCACCATCGTAGATAGATTCGCCGCCTGACCCAGTTCCTGTGGGATCTCCTCCTTGCAATATGAAGCTGGGTACTAGGCGGTGAAAAATGGTATTATTGTAATAGCCATCGAGAGAGTGTTGAAGGAAGTTACGGCATGCAAGGGGGACCTGTTGAGCCCAAAGCTCAAGGGCGATGTCGCCAGAGGTCGTGTGGAGGATGCATGAGGCTGTAGGTTGTGGCTCGAGGTTGTAAAGAGACGACATTGCAGTTGCTTGGGAGACCGTCAAGTTAATGAGGCCAACCAAGAGTTTGCGACTTTGTATTTGTTCTTGGATGAGCGCAAAGTTTCGATTCCAACCTCGTCCTGATCGTTCAGGCATACATGACAATAGCATGTGTAAGTCACGTGTTGAAAAGGAAAAGATTCAATATTAAATTTTATAGCGAAGAGTTCACAAGAGCAATTATTGTGTATAAAAGTCAATGAAAATTGCCCATGAATTTTGATGCTTGTGTTTGGTTGAAGTTTGGGCTGCAACGACTTTCCTCTCTAACAAGTTCGCCCAACCTGTCGTACAGTACGTTATCTAAAAAGACATACTGTAAGGTGCAAATTGGTTTATAAGAGATTGATTTGAATAACTATCTAATCAGGCGTAAGAGATGGTCCTGAGTAACTTATTTGGTTTGGGTAGCCACCTTAATTGAGTAACTAGATTGCTTGATGGGCGTAACCCACTTGATCTATAGCTCTAATAAAAATGATACCTTGCAAAGTGATTGATACAGTATATTGACGAAATGGTGTTAACGATTCGCTTGTCTTTGTTTTGCGTTGGTTGCGATTTCCTAAGTATTCTTTAACTGTCTAGGCCTGCAAGTGCGTGGTGATGCTTGCGTGCAACTTGTGTTCGCCGCTCACCAAATGAGCAGTCAATCATCTTATGTTTTGCTATGAGATTCCCACAAGGGTATTATTCTGATTATTGACTATTAACAGCGCTATCAAACCAAGAGTTTGGGTTAGCATCATCCCATCAAGTCAAACTTAGCCTACTATCCGCCAGCCATGGTCTTTTACTAACATCCTCATTACACACAAATCTGCGAAATTCAAAAATCATATTGGTCGCATGAGCCCCAGGCCTGTGGAATATTGCTGGTAGAGCCATCAACTATGACAGGACGTCATTTGGTCTGAACAGCCATCGTGGATAGCCAGAGATTCTTCAATCGACACACAACAACGAAGAACGTGCAATCAAAAGCACCGCGCAATATCAGAAGTTCGACAGCAAATAACCACAACATCCACTGGGCGTGGCCCTATTGTGCGCCGGACTAGCCCATACATAATCCATCTACGAAAACAATCCGTCCAGCCATCAAAAATATTCCATGGACGGTCTAGATACGCCATCAGAGAGGTCTGCCACCGAAATGGAGTCTCCAGGCGAAACTACAAATCCAAGGCGAAATAACTTTGCCATCTTCCAAGCAACCGTTGAACAACCTCAGAATCCGCGGCCAGCTGCAGTTACCACTACTCACGAATCGATGCCCCAATTCGATGAGACATCTGAAACACCAGAGAGACGTGCCAATAATAGTACCATGATGGCATCTTCAGAAGGAATTTTGGGTCGCAACCCAAACCCATCTGCCATCAACCGAACACCGTCTCGCCGAAACCCTCTGAATGCAAAGCCAGAGGTCCTTCACGGCAGCAGGCCACGACTTTCACTAGAAACTAAGCGCAATCTTGACAGGGCTCGTTGCTATCCAACACCCAAAGACACGCCAAGTACACCAAATAGCAATAACTCTACCGTAGGGGTCTTCTGTCCCTTCTGTAAGAAGCAGCTCACATCGACCGAGGTAGACTTGCACCAACACATCATCGCATTACATAGCTCAGCATCACATTCTGGATCTCCTCATATTTGCCCTCCAGGAGATGTTAGCTCTCAAGCAGGCACGACAGAATTGTGCGGATGTCATAAACCATGTTTTTTCAGCGACTTTTCTGTTCTCTGTAACTCCTGCTGGAAGCCTACAGGTTGGCCAACCTGTTTGTGTCTCGAACCAGCATATTGCCCGGAGAGCAAAACATGCGATGTTTGCCGGAACTGTGGTAATTCTACATGTGCTCGACGGGTGCCCAGTGCCCACGGGCTCACACCAGCAGATACTTCCGCTATTATTGCCGACTGCAAAAGACGTGGTTACAGCGAGAATGGTATATACGACGCATTCTCGACTATTCGGATGCGAGCAGATTATGCATTCCAAGACTCAGAACTTGATCGGCATAGATGGATTAAGGAAGGCATCTTAATTAAGAAGCGTGCTAATGAATTTGCTGGTCAGCCACCGAAGCCATCCGACAATGGTGGGGCGCAAGCAAGAGCTACGACTTCGAAGACCTCTAGACCAGAAATCTACACTGAGGAAGAATATGCAGCAGCTTCTGCACTTCTAAATATGCGCTACGGCATATCACATTTCAACCATATGGATAGGAGAGCGTCGATAGTATCATTAAGTGATACTATACCCCTAGATGATGAGGCTCTACTACCCATCGAACCTAGGACAGCAGCCGAAGAAGAGTACAATTACACTTCTGCAACTTGTCCAGAGGCGCTGGGGTCCAAGATAGCAGTTTCAGAGCCAAATTTGTACAGCTTTCAGAATGAAGTAAGCAAGAAGTAAGTAGCACTATTAGTAGAGAAAAGCAATGTTGATAGCGAAACGAGTTACCCACATCTGAATAGCGCAATAGCAACAGAACGTCAGTATGCATTACTAGAAAACAGAGAAAACCCCAAAAAGCAGAAAGAGGAGGCACGCAAAGTATTCTCGCATCCAGTGTCCTTACGCACTGCGGCTCAGACTCATAATCCAAAACGCGGAGGGTTTGCAGACAAGCTAATGAAAATGGAACCGAAAACGGATGAGGAATACAATGATTACTTCCGTTCTTTCTGGTTGGGTAATGTAGCACAGAATAATGAGATAGAAATGGACGAGGACAAAAAATGAGCCGAGGAGAATAGGGAACAAGTCGAAAGAGGCTTTCCAAATGCCAGGAGCCAACCCCGCAAGAAGCGCAAGCTCAATACCGAAGCTAGTGAATCTGCTATTTCAGCTCCAATTTTGAATCAGCCTCCCCGGAAGACCCGAAGCATGCAGACCAACGACGCGAAAGGCAGAATTGGAGATGTCTCTCCAAAAGGCACACCGGGTTCGGAAACAAAGAAACGCAACAGAACCACCGAAGAATATACACAGGAAGATACCATTACGGCATCCTCTTCTCTAAGGCACGCAAAGCATGAAAGGATGCCTGGAGTCGCTACTCGGCAAGACACCACCCCAGAAGCTACGAGCAAGACTAGCATAGCCAGCAGCGAAGAATTTAGTTGGTGCGAAAAATTGCCCAATAAAACTCTGAACTCGAAACTTGGCAAGGCATGGGAGGCTCAAAGCTTTAAACGAATTTCCAGACCGCCGTTCGATAATTGAGCATTTGCCAATTTCTATGATTCTGACGAATGGACGCTTGACGACTGAGATCATGCTGAGCGCGATTTGTTGGTTACACTTTGGAATTCGTTGTGTTTGCATAATAAGACGACTGGAATATTCAGTAACGGTTGGCCTGGAATGGGTCACCAAAGTCACAGCAATGATGGCTTCGATGTTTGTTATTGTTCTTGTCTTTCTTCTCTTGACTGTACTGCATAGATGGCGCAGAATGTTTGTGATAAGCTTGGCGTTCATGCCGGTTCATAGATAGGAAGCTAGAGACACTAGGAATGCCTTTCTTGTCTATCTTGTAGATGCTTCAGAGGATGCTGCGTATGTTCCGGAGGTTCGAGTTCAATGGGGCAGAACTGTTGCAATTTGTGTATACATGGTCCACCTATTGTGGGCTCACCTTTCCCTCCATTGTACTTTGCTCTTTGGCAAAGGTTGCTGCAACAATAAGAGGGAAGCAAGCAGTTGCTTCTACGTAGACCTGTAAAAAGGTTAGATTGCAATAGAAACAAAGCTGAAAACACGAGAACGAAGAGACCAACCTTAACACTATCAGCATTGACTTTGATTTTCCCCCAGCTTACAGCTTCGTCTGGGCGAGCTCCTGCATCGCTTCCATCAAACTCTTGTCCTGTATTGATGTAGACGGCACTTTCAGCTCCGTTTCTCATCAAGCAAGCATTTGCAATGTGATGCTTCACTATCCCGCCACCTAAGATGACCATTCCCGCTCTTTTTGCTCTTACAGACATTGTGTTAATCTTGCGAATGTCCTCTACGATGTCGATTTTCAATTGTCTTGGAGAAGCTTTGAATGTGTGAAAGTAGAGCATATCTCCGAGACTTCCATCTGTCAGAGCTGGGCAGAAGACAGGGATATTGTTCTTGTAAGCCCAATAATAGACAGATCTCTCGTCGTTTATTTCCTTGCCTAGTCGATGAATGACTTTGGAGGGTGTCCAGTTGATCTCATCTTCGGTACCCTTACTCGCTTCTTGCTCTTCCAACATTACGTCCAGTATAGGGACCACCCAATCTTCAAAGGCGCAATAGTTCTTATTTGGGACGATGAGGTTGCCAATTCGATTTAAGCCCTTTGCTCGCAAGCCTGCACCGGGTGTGCTGAAAGAACCCATGTACGTGTCACCAAGACATTTGATGAAGTCTTCCTCGATACCACCAGCCGTGGAAACTATTGCCGAGATGTGATTGTGCTGTGCAAGGTACCGAAAGGTTCCCCTGAGACCTGAAGAGATAAGGTTGGATGTGTAGCCGAGGAAGATGGTTGTCTTGTCCCCTGTCTCTGGGTCCCGCCATGCTCGCTAAGCATAGTTAGCCAGAAACAATTCTCACGAAATGGAGGGAAGTTCTTACCATGTCATTGATTATTCGCACCGCCTCGCCAATGGAGCTCGCTTGAAATCCCATATGGTTCATTCCACTCATAAGGTCATCCACTGTAATTGGACGTCCAGCGAATGCGTTGAAATCCAATTCCTCCACCTTTTGGGAACCCTCCGGCATCTCATTTGAGGGAACAAGAACCGCTGCGGTGACAGAGGAAGGCGGCGCTGCGCCAGTATCTTTTGAGGAAGCAGACATGGTTCCAATGGAAAGGATAAGGCAGGGAAAAAATAGATGTAGAAGATATACCCTTTCTAGTATTCAAGATCGAAACCAAATGTAAAGCTTGGATTATGATTTCCGTACTTAAAAAATTGTGCTTAATTTAAGCTGTTAAATGTGTGATGATTTTGTTTTCGATCCTCAGTCTAGAATGTCTGGGAAAGCCAGAGAAGACAAGGCCACTGTTAGGAGGTTGATATAGCTCCACCCAAATGTCAAAACGGCTATTCTAACACACGTGTGGCTAGTGTGGAGGACACTTGCTACAAGTTTTCGATCGTTTGGAAACTTCTAGAGTTCGGTTCTGATCTTGGGTTGGTTTCCAAAAATGAGTAGTTTGGTGGTGTGTGTGCTAGGTAGAGACTAAGGAAAAGCATGCGATGGGAGTGAAGTTTTTATGACATGCGACTGAATCTCCTTGAGGCGCTAATTGGCGCTTGACGCAATAGCCGCGGGAAGTAGCAGGTTGACTGTTGAAATTGAAGTTGAGATGATGGGACATCAAAATATCCTACGTTACTTACTTGATTTGGGCCATTCAATTGATTTGAATAGCCCACTTGATTTTACTAACTCACTTGTCAGCTCTTCCCAATATCTGTCTGCGATCCTTAACGCGAGCCGGCGCTTCATAGTTTTAAGATTCCTTATGACGCTAGTACGAGTACCGCTAGTCCTCTCCTAGCCTTTCACTGATCAACCACTTCCATCCACCAACTCAACCTCAGGATACACACACGAACCACTCTCACCAAGTCAGATCGTTGTTGTAATCGGTAGATAATTTGGCCTGCGATTCAGTCCTCTCTCCATCCAACACTCCTTTGACGATATTCTACAGTGAACATTCATCAAACGTACCTAGGTGGAGAGGACTAAACAGAACGTGCATCATTCCCCACTGTACCATCTGCAAACCCCAAGCCCGCAACTGACCGACCCTCAAAGTTCATTCGGGGCACTTGCCCATCATCATGAATGTAAGTGGCCACTTTTCAGTCTCTTGCCGCAGTGTGTAATTTAATGTCTCCTTTTGCAGGTCGTCGAGAAACCAATATGACTCGAGAGAGTCCCGTCCCTCTTCGCGAGATCGATCTCCCGGACGATACAATGACTCTCGTGATGCGGATCAATACAGAGGTGGTGTAGGAAGGGGCGGCGAGAGACGACGATCGATATCAGATGCAAGATCTAGCAGTGGCGCATTTACTTCCAATCGTGACAGCTACAATCGAGAATCCTCTCGAGATTTCGCCCCTCCGCGCGATCCCCCAAGAGGTCCAAAAGCATTGATAGATCCTCCCAGTGGACCACGCGCAAGCAGCTATGGTGGAGAATTTAGTAGAGGTGATTTTGGTCATCGAGGCGATTTTAGAGGTCGTGGCGGCCGTGGTCGAGCTCGAGGAAGCTGGCGAGACGAGAGTCGAGACGGCAGAGGTCGTGAAGTCGAGCGTGAGCGCGAGTTTGTGAGAGACAGAAGGGAAGACAGAGGACCACCTCCACCACCATTCCGAGATGACAGAACCCGTGATCGAGATTGGGGCCGTGAACGGGAGCCCTTTAGGGGTCGAAGAGCATCGTCGCCACAGCAAAGAGCGCGTTCGCCCACTTACCCTACCCGGGATTCTAGAGATGTTCGCGACATTCCACCAAGCTTAGAATTAGATCGCACACGGAGAGGCTCAAGAGATGGGCCAACATTGACTACTTCGTCCTCATCCGAGTCATTGCATCCATACACCCGTGGATTCAGTGGTGGATATGGCAGGGCAAGAGGCGGGCGTGGACGTGGTAGAGGGGCTTTCTATGAAGATTCAAGATCACAGTCTGGCCGCAGCCGTTCTCCAGATCCTCAATTTTCACGTCGGCCTCAACCATCTGCAACTCCTCCTCCACAAGTACCTGCGTTCGGTTCGACATTAAACTCTGTCCCTGCAACTAATGCAACTCCTACCCAGGCACCCAGCTCTGGCCCAGTGCCTGGAATTGCTGTTCCAACGGCTCCACGCTCGCATGTTCCGGCATCTCGGAGTTCCTTTGGTAGAGTCCCAGGAGATGCTACTTCGGTAAAATGGACGAACCCGGAATATTCTACACCCAAGCAAACTAAGATAGCATCTGAGACACAAAAGCTAACACCAGGCCCTGTCCAGTCGGAGGTCGTTTTTAGCCCTCCTCGAGGCCCGGCTCAGAGTACAGATGCATACATTAGTCGTGGTACATCTGGGGGATCAACATTTTGTGAGAAGTCGGAGGTTAATTTAGGGCTAACACCAAAATCTGGTCACGATCCGATTCCACAAGGACCCAGAAGCTTAGCGTCAGTTACACAGCCGATAACCACAGTTACTACGCCGGAAATCGATCGTCCAGTTGCTAGGAGCGACTACGGAACTCCAAGTTTACAACAGCCAGGTTCCAAGTCTATGGATTCGCCAATTTCCCGTGCTCCCCAGCCTACAGACACAACCTCCAACCAAATAAATCTTCCACCCGTCCAGCTTACGCAGCCCCGACGACCCATTCTTTCCAAGCGAAGGCCTCACAAGAGCCATCACAAGTCTGACAGAATTAATGATGCGCTGTCTGAACATACGAGCACTGATGATGGCGAGATTGATTCTGATTCCGGGGTTAATGATAAATACTTTGAAGAAGAGATTTCCAGAATCAGGGAACAAATTGCCAAGAGCTCGGAGGAAAACGACCTCTTCCCAAATAGTTTTCGAAGCCCCATACCCCTCAAATTGCCTCCTCCACCACCTGTGATCGAGGAACTAATCGGAAAGGATATAAGAGCAATCCTCAATGCCGAAAAGGAACGAAAAGAAAGAGCGACGCTAAAGCCCACTTCGGACAATGCAGTATCTAGTGCACCGCCCGCATCTGAGCTGTTGGTTAAAGGCCATACTGATCCTGTAGAAGAACCATCTGCCTTAGAAAATGCGGCTGAGGAGAGCAATGAGAGTGAGGTTCTGCAGCCAATACCTAAAGAGGATGCAATTCCGCCTCTCGATATATCAGCAAATGAAGGCAAACCAGTGGAACTTGCGAGTCCCTCAGCGAATGGCAGTGCGGTGGTCTCTACACCAACCATTGGCCAGACCACTACAGAAGATGGAAACCAGGATGAAGTTCAGCCGTTTGACAGTCCTTTGGATGTGAGAAATGGTGTCTCAGTCGAACCTGTACCCGGACCACCTATTTCAGATAGCAAGAGTCGCAAGGCGGGGCTGATGGACAATCTTAATGATGAAGACGATGATATCAGCGAAGCAGAAAGACTTGAAGAGCTGGAAGCCGTTCGAAAGATGGAGATGGCTGCACATCCGAATGGCCTAAAGGTTTCCGACTCCGACTCCCGAGATGGTGAGCCAACGCCTGTTCAACACGACAGTGACGATGCTGTTGAAGGAGAGGCAAGACGCACAGCCAAACTCGAAGCTGTACGACGGAAAATGAAGACCCCTCCTCTATCGAGTCTCAAAAACCTTCCATTTCTTGGTATTAAAAAGTGGAATGATGATTCAGACTTTCTCAAGACACTTCAACCGAAGCTCAGCGTTGAGGCAAGATTAAAGCAAGCAAAGCTAGAGACTGCAACTAGGCGAATCAGGGAACAGGAAGAGGCAAGGAAGGAGTGGAAAGAGAGTTATCTGAACTACCGCAGATGGACTGACCTATCAGATGATCCAGTCGCTGTAAAGAATCGTAAAAAGTTTGCCGCAGCTCAGGCTAAAGAAGCAGAAGAAATAGCAGCGAAATCTGCACCAGCTGTTGAGACTCGCCAAGAACCCCGAACCTCTAAAAGGGAGTGGGCTGGCGGAGATGCAGAGATCGAGAGGGTTCTTGCTATCTCTGCACGAGAGGCGGAACTACAAGAAGAGAAAGAAAAGGCACTCAACGCTAGAGTCAAGATTGCCAACCAAAAAGAAGCCATCATCCCCGACATGTACTGGGATGATGAAGAGCGCGAGGAGCATGCATTCAAAGATAAAACCCACCTCGTTCCCTTTGACAGGTCGTTTGCGGTGCTTGAATTTGGAGAACCTGTCGACAATTTTACTGAGGAAGAATCTCTCATATTTGAGAAGACATACCTAGAAGCTCCCAAGCACTGGGGTAAGATTGCAGAAGCTCTAGAGAGACGTGACTTCAAAGCGTGCATTCAACATTATTACCTAGTTAAGCACAAGTCAGACCTGAAGGGTAAGGTCAAGGCATTGAAGCCAAAGCGAGGAAGGAAGAAGGACAAAGGCACAGGAGCCAAGCCGAAATCTTCGAATGCTTTGATAACAAATATCGTGGCTGTCGAAAACGAAGGTGACGATAAGCTCGACAATGAGAACGGAGGCGAGAGACGTCGTCCAAGGCGGGCTGTAGCAGAGCGAAACTACAACGCATCCGCCGCATCTGAACCTGCGCCAAGCGAAAGTGAAAATGCAACACCTGTACCAACCCCCAGTCGGAAGGCAGCCGCGACACCAAAAGGAGATACGCCGGCTAGTGGTCCTGGGAAGAGAAAAGCAAAGTCAACACCACGAGAAAAAGCTCCGAAGCAATCGAAGAATAGCCAACTACTTGCCGCCGCTCCAGTAGCCAACACCCCCCGTCCCAGCGAACAGTCGTCTACCCCAACTGCAGCCCCAGAGTGGAAACCAGATGCCCGTCAATCTGCTGAGCCGAATCGTTTTGTTCCACAGTACGAAACTCCTCCTCAAGCCCAAGCACAGCCCACATTCTCCCCTTATGCTCCCATGGATACAAGCGCCCCTCCCATACCCGCCAATTTCGAGACCTTACAGCCTATCCCAACCCCAGAACGTGTTGATTCCGCCCCGCCTACAGGCTTTGATGGACAACAGGATCGGCGTAGTGTTCAACAGACATCGAGCTACTGGAGCGTTCCCGAACAGAATGATTTCTCTGCTCTGTTACGACACTTTGGCACAGATTGGCATGGGATAGCAAAGTTTATGACTTCAAAGACGCATATAATGGTATACACCACCGTTTTTCAACAATGGCTTGCAGTACCGTCTGACAGCAACAAAAGTCGACGTGTCGCTAACATCCAGACGCAGGTTAAGAACTATTACCAGCGCCAGGTAGACAGCGGCAAGATGAGCGAATGGGAGGAGATCGCAAGAGACGCTGACGAAAAGCGAGAGCGAGGGGAGCCTACCGCTCCATTACCAAACCCGTCAAACATCCCAAAGAGACGTTATGAAGGGCCATCGGTCTCTTCCGAGCGGGCGGATACTGTAATGAATGGGATGGATGAAGTGTCACCTGCAGGCCAAACTTTGGTCATGCCACAAGTTTCCCCGCCGCAACACAACTTAAGCACCCGCTTTCCTGCCTTGGCTCAGGCTGGTCCGGTACCTCAGACGATAATTCAACCAGCAACTTCAGTTCCAAGTCCCATCAAGCAGTATCAGCAACCCATGCAACATCATATTCCTCAGCAGATGCAACAGCACCAACAAATCCAACAACAAATGCAACAGCAACAGCAGCACCAAGTCCAGCAAGCCCAGCCAGTTCAACAGGTTCAACAAGTCCAACAACATATACAACAACAGCCCAGGCCTCAGGGGGGACCAACGCTGGGGTATTTCAATACCGGTCGCGATCGGTCAATTGCTTCTGCGGGAGGAAATCAACCTCAGAGACCTTCGCCACATCCACATGCCTCTGAGTCTTCGATATCTCAGCGCTCACTCAAGGCTGTCCAAGAAGCCGAGTTAGAGAGGCAGAAAGCTCTCAAGATTGAACAGCAACAGCAGCAACAAGCTCTAGAACGAGAGCAACAACGAGAACGGGAGCAACTGCGTGAACGAGAACTGCGTGAAAGAGAACTACGTGAAAGAGAACTACGTGAAAGAGAGCTGCGTGAACGAGAACTGCGTGAACGAGAGCAATTACGTGAACGAGAGCAACAACGTGAACAGCGCGAACATCGGGAGCGGCTTATGAAACAAGAGAACGAGCTTCACAACGTCCATCAGTATGAGCCCTACCCTCAAGGCTTGCCTGCAAACGCGATGGCACAATCCAGAGTTGAAGTCCCTCCAGCAGTACCAGCGGGAGATGTTAGACGTACTGCTCCACCTCAACAATATCAACCTCGAAATCCTCCGGTTCGAGGTTTGTTCCCCGAAAGTATGGGTGGTCAGCAGATATCCTCGTCGAGCCCTGCTCCGCCTCTAACTAGACCTCCCATGAGTGCATCAACGACAAGTCAAGATCAATATTCTGCCCCACCACCACCACCACCTCCTCCTCCCCCTCAAGTGGCCCCTGCTCCTGTTCGACAACAAGAGACCGTCAGGAAAACCTCAAGCATCATGTCACTCTTAAACAATGATGAGCCCACAGCGCCTCGATCGCAGCCCCAACCCCAGCCCCAACCCCAGCCGTCAAAACGAGTTAGCGACTTTGCATCGAACAATTTACAATCTTCACAAACTCCACCTCCACGTGAACAAATGTATTCTCAAGCTCCACCTACGCGCCAGACCGTTAATCCGCCACCTTCTCACGTTCGTCGTGAGCCTTCGCTCGGTGATATCCATAATGTTTCCGGGGGTTATGCACGTAGCTCAGGACCGTCGCAGAGCTCTATGAGATTAAAGGAATCACCATACTCTGCTACTCCTCCCGTGCAACCGGCTCAAGCTCGCCAGCAGATACCATCGCCGATGGATCTACCATTAGAACGTGAACGAGACTATTACCAAAGACAGCCAACTCAACAGCCTCAGCAGTATCTTATGCAGCAGCAGCAACAGCAGCAGCAGCAGCAACAACAACAGCAGCAACAGCAACAGCAACAACAGAATGCTGTTAGCTCACCTCAGCTTGCGCCTTCTTATCATCCTCAACCCCAACAAGCTTCCCATCGTCAACTTGCATTCAGTCAAAGTCAAGCCCATGTTGCATCGCCACCACCTACACAATATGTCCCACATTCCGTTCACAGATCACGACAAAATAGTTTTGATAGTCGCTACGCAACCCCTGTCAATGTTTCTGCTGCGCCTGCTCCACCTCAACAGGCATATTCGCACAACGCACCTCAACACCATGGTACACCACTTCAAATGCAATATCAACCACAACATCCTTTGCAACCATCGCGATATTCTGGTACTCCTCAATCAGCCCCGGCACCACAACAAGTACCCCAACAGCAAGCTCCACAACCACAGCACTCTTATGGCCATCCTCCGTCGCATCCAATGCATCATCATTCCTCTTCTCTTGGTCAGCCTCGTAGTTACACACCAACTAATTACGATAACCGAGGATATGGCCAAGTCCCGCCATCGCAACCACCTCTTAGCCAGGAGAGAATGGCACAAGAGCACGAAGCAATGATGAGGCGCGAGATGCACCACCAGGCGCGCCCTAGCCAGGATCACTACGACAATCACTATGAAAGGCAACGGAGCATGCAGGAGGCGGAGTATCAAAGACGATTAGAAGAGCAACGACGTATAGATGAACGGCGTATGGAAGAGCGACGTATGGATGAGCAGCGACGTCGGTGATAACTGATCTAGCACTGGCCCACTGGAATGTTGTTTCTTTTCGTTTTTTTTGGGTTGTGTATGATTATGGTACGATTATAAAAGTCCTGCAGCAGACGGTTGTGCAGCTTGTATGCATGGGGAAATTTGACGTGGCGTAGATGATATTCCCTCCATTCTATGTAAGACCAAATGGGAAGTCGAGGCAGTGGAGTTTTGGCGCAATGCAAAGGAGGAATTGCGATGAACCAAGCATATGGCATGACTGTACATTAGCTTCAAAAGTGAATACTTCATGAAAACAAGCTTTAGAGCAAGTACCGGGATTAAATGAGTTCCTCAAATTAATTTAGTTCCTCAAAGTGAAAGTCACTAGGTTCAAGATGCCATCTGAAGAACTGTTCATGGCCGTAAATTTAGATTAATGGTAAGAATCCCGACCCCAGAACTCTCAGCTGTTCACACTTTGATCATGAAATATATTTCCAAACCGCCATGCATATTAAGAATCGAATAGATACACAACCGATCGACAGTAATCCAATCATTCATCAACCAGCCCTCCTCAAAACATAGCTTCTCTTAACCGACCATATAACAACCTTAAGAAACAGTGTATACACCCGTCGAGCTCGCCGTTGGCGTAGCAGGCAAAGTCTGCGTAACACTGATGGCACCAGAGTACAACGTCGGTCCAGGAATAATATAAGTAGTAAGGGTAGCAGCATAGAGATCATACAAAATACCAGGATCCGTAGGAGTATAAAATTGCGTGGCCAATTCGCCAGCGGGCTTAGCAGTACCACTACTCTTAATAGCAAGATTAATACACTGTGGATAATCCTGAGCACCATCTGCAGAGCCAGCACTGTGCAAAGCGATAATCTCATGTCGAAGAACGTAATTTCCTTGCGCGATATCAGATGGGATTGTAACGGTCCAGGAGTTGTTGTTTGCAATGAGGACATCGGTTGCCCAGCGGCCATCGGTGATTGTGTCGTCAAGGAGACCTACGGCGTCGATTTTGAACCATTTGAGGGTTGTTTTGTCGACGGTCTCGCATGGTCCGTTGCAGTTGGCTAGGTAGTCGATGACGGGTCCCTTGTGAGAGACCGGCCATGGTGTCCATTCTATGCTCAGAAACGAGGAGTTAGTTTACTTATTCTAGACAGTATAGTTGTTACTCAAAGCAAGACAGTTACTTCAAAACAGGAGGGAGTAATTGAGCCCTAAAAGGGCAAATTTTATCCGAGGAATTGGGTACGTACGGATCTCGATGGTGGTTCCTGCTTTGACAGACGCTGCAGTTTGACCAGGTGTTGCGGCTACATGGCAGATTACATCGGAGGTAGTGAAGGCATCGGGTGCGATGAAACCGTTCGAGAGATCTTGTGGGATTGACCAGCCGACTACAACGGGAGCTGGGGTTATGTATTGGAAAGATGGGTTGTACCCTCGATAACTTGGTAAACTTAGCAGGCATTACCTGTTTAGTAGGATAAAGGTACTTACTACACACCATCTGCAACGATCCCGCTTACGGTTCCATGAGCCGTTACAGTGGCTATAAGCCAGCCCAGAGTAGCAAGCTTTGAAAACATATTGGCTGATATGATGTAGTAAGAGAGATGGAGATCGGCAGTACTGTACAATAGATTATTATTAAATGGCTGATGTTTCACGATTGACGATTCCACTTCCACACATTTCAGCCGTGGAGGAAGAGAGAACGGCCTTCTTATGCTGATACTGCCAAGCTTGCGGAAGTTAATCCCATATGAAGTTGAATAACAGAACCAGGTGACGGTCCATGCCACACGCGCTGACTAGCTATAATCTTGGTAAGTTAAATGGAAAGAGGAGAAAGGTGATGGTGTATAGCCAATGGAAATCTTCACGAAATATATGGTACGTCTCATGATCAGTGCTTTATTGTAAGGTTAATCAATTCGGCAGGCGAGGCTATTCAGAGTCCGCCTATGAGCTCTCCAGATGCAGTGATTTTCCATAGTAGTAGCATCGAGCTTGGATGGTGCAAGTGCCGACAAAAGTATGAATGCCACCATGAACCAAGGGTTATCCCCAGAATTCGTTTCAACTTCCCGATGAGCCGTCGGCTCCTCGTGGTTTTTCATATTAGCCTCAATCTACCCTGAGCTAAGTAGATTGATGGATAGAAATAACACACTTATGCCAAGAAAAGAAAATGTATGAGAGGTTTGTCGCTTGACTACACATCCAATATGGCAAAATTTTGAGAAGAGTAGCTAGCCACTCAGCCAAAAGAGAGAGAAAGTCAAACGAGAAAAAAATAAATAATAAAAGGGACAAAGATTATATATGCGAACTCTTAAACAATAAATAATAAAAGAAGCACTTGTTAAACTGCTTAGATTTTGGGTGCTTTAAATTCGGAATAGGTGGTAGGTAGCTAAGCGAACCCCTCGCACCAAAAAAAACACATCAAAAAAGAACGTTCTTAGTGGGATCTAACCACTTGCGTTTTCAATTCCAGTTTTAACTGGCGGTGCTGGGAATCGAACCCAGATTGAAACGGGATCGTAAGATTATCCTGAACAGATAAACCACAACGTCACGTGCTGCGACAGATATTAGCAAGTTTGTAAGATGTGCGGAAATAATGGTTGATAACTTACCTACCATTACACCACACCACCTGCATGTTTGCTTGTTGTTTGTTGAAGCAAGAATCGTTATTTGGCTACAATATAATCTTAGTGGGTGTTGGATTCAGTCATCGGCTAATTAAGCGATCAGCTGATTTTGATGCTAAGTACCTAGTCTTCCAATTCCATTGGTAATAGCCACCAGATACAGTAGTACTACAGAGGGCCTCGAGGCACCAGAAGGGAATATATAAATTAAATGGTAAATCACTTGAGAATCACCTATCTCAAGACCCCTTTTTTGTTAATTGGAAACATCAGACTATGTATGATGTATAGGTATTGTCCAAAGCTAACTAACATGTCAGATTTGAATGCGACTTTTCAACTTCGGGGATTTCATTAAGCGGCCGGCTAGTAAGTGGGCTTTTTTGCGTTTGGCCTTACCTATATATATACCTAGGTAGCGTACGAAAGGTACAGTATGCCGCATTGCAAGCACCGGTAATCAATCCATCCATAGCACCAACTATCTCAAGTGAATTTGTAATCTATTAATTAATAGGTCGGATCAAAACATCTTTTACTACCTCGCTAACGAAATAGAAGTTGGGACACTACTCATAAACTAAGTGAGTTGACTTTAAGAATAAAGGGGCCACCAAAAATAATTCAAATCAAGTGAGTTTCCCAAAGAAGCTAGCTAGTCACTCGAATCAAGTAGGTTCCTCAATTTTTCTGCTTACCGCGACTACTTATTCCCGGTCCATACCATGTGCTCGCCTTTCACCGTTTACCCCCTTCCCGAAGTCAAATCGCTTCGCCTCGCCACCACCGCTACCGCTTAAGCTTAACTCCCGAGGCGAGGTATATAGGAGAAACTTTATATGGAATAACCTACCTACCCTACTCCAACTGGCAGATTCGGTAGGACGTGATATTTGTAACCTATCAAGATATAAATAATAATACAAATACCTGTACTTCAATTACTCCCCTCCCCCAAAAAGGAGAAGAAACTCCTTGTTTAATCATCAAGTAGGATCAGCGCGCTCGGCCATCCATCTTCTTCACCGAAAACCCCACTCTTTTACCACATCAGACATGCAAGAGATCCTGACTAAATGCACTAAAAGCGCCGCGACCGGACAATTTTTCCCATCCTACCAATGCAAGAGCTCTTATAAGAAAGCCGAAACGTCTTTCACCATTTACTCTGTTGTGTTTTATTTGGTCATCTTTCCTCCCTTCCAAAAATATTCAAAAATCCATAAGAAAAATGAAATAAAATTAATGGTCCTTTTGCCATGTCTACACTCGAGAAAGGTGTGTTGCCATCAGAAGGCACGGGAGTTACGGTTCCTCCAGTACCAGAACCATACAGTGTTTTCTCAAAAGCACAAAAGGTTCTCATCGTAACCATCGTCGCCTTAGCTGCTACCTTCTCGTCCTTCAGCGGAAATATCTATTACCCGTCTATACCAAACATATCAGTCGACTTGTCAGTTTCGCCAGAACTCGTCAACCTTACAGTGACTTCGTACATGTTATTCCAAGCCTTAAGCCCTCAGATATGGGGTGCCATTGCGGATGTACATGGACGGAGAATCACTTATATCGTTACTTTCATTATCTTCTTCGGAGCTTGCATTGGTTTGGCCGAAACAAAAGCCTATGCCCAGCTCCTCGTGTTAAGATGCTTGCAAAGCACCGGTAGTGCTTCAACCATTGCTATTGGCGCCGGCGTTATAGGCGACATTACCCGGAGAGAGGAGAGAGGTGGTTACATGGGAATCTTCCAAGCCGGCCTTCTGATTCCTAATGCAGCAGGTCCCATTTTGGGAGGTGTCTTTACTGATACATTGGGTTGGAGAGCAATTTTTTGGTTCCTGGCTATCTACAGCGGCGTCTTCCTTGTTGCACTGGTCCTCCTCCTGCCGGAAACATTAAGATCACTTGTTGGTAATGGATCCATATCGGCCAAAGGGTTATCTCAGAGCCCAATAACTTACTTCCAGGAACTACGCAAAAGGAAGAGCAACAAAACCCAGCAAATAACGCCGCAACAAAAGTCCGAAAAGAAGAAAACGAACTTGGACTTCCTTGCGCCCGTGCGCTTAATTTTTGGCGTCGAGGTAACCTGCGCCATCCTCTTCGTAGCAATATACTACACTGGCTGGCAGATGACTATTACAGCAATGTCAACACTCTTCAGCAGAATTTATGGCCTCGGTGAACTTGACATAGGTCTGACATTTCTTGGAAATGGAGCAGGTGCTATATTTGGTACCCTCTCGACAGGAAAACTTCTCGACTACGAATATCGCCGTATGAAAAGGCACTACACTGGCAATCCTGCAGATTTCCCACTTGAGAAAGCACGGTTTTCAACCCTCTGGATATGGAGTGGACTACAGTGTGCCTCCATTTTGGTGTTCGGATGGACCTTGGATAAATATGTCCATATGTCTGTGCCAATTATATGTACATTCGTCCTGGGATGGTCCACGTCAAGTCTTCAGAGCATAATCACGACCTTTCTGGTAGATGTTTTCCCGGACAAGAGTGCAAGTGCAGTAGCTTCACTGAATCTTGCCAGGTGTTTGATGGGCGCTGGTGGAACGGCTGCAGTCCTACCGATTGTGAATAACATTGGCGTTGGATGGACTTTCACTCTCATCTCGCTGGTTTTAGCTATGGCGAGTTGCTTGATCCTTGTGCAGTTGAAGTACGGTGTGAGGTGGAGGCGGAAAAGAGAAGAGAAGAAAGTGGAGAATGAATAATAGAACATAAACACAAAGCTAGAAATAAGAAACAATAGACTCGGTAGCAAAATACCGCTCTCAGTATTTGTAAAGTTATTGTCAATTCAATCAGAGGTGCGTACTTGGGGCTCTGATAGCACTGGCAGGTCTGCCAGATATCCCGGGTCTTACAGCTCTTGCAGTTCTACGCCGACTTGTAGAATCTTACTGCCTCTCAACCATTCCGATATGTAAGGAGCCGAATTGAAAGCCAAGGCAAGATGAATGAGCAATCTCCCTCCCATGTAGTTTCCCTCGCCTCAACTGTAGCATTTCGATAACTTCCGCGCGGATGTTATTTACGTTTTGATATGACCGAATCTCAGAAAATTACGCCGGCCATCCAACGCCGTACCACATGCATACCTTCCTAACATCAAGCATAAGTCTTTATATCTATCACATAAGCTCCACACCATTTCTGACGACACCGACAACGGCTCCAGTCTGAACAACCTCCCCGCCTCCACCGCTTAATCTATATTCGACCTCGGCGAGACCATCCAGCCATGTGATCATGACAGGAGCTGGGACGTCCAATTGTGAAAGTTGCTCGCTAAGGGCGGTGATAATATCTGCCAATGCCAGGCCTTGTGTTGCTTTTAATGAGTTGATCAATTGTAAACATGAAGTCACATCAGTTGTTTTGAGGAGCGTGTTCATGATTTTTATGATATCGGCGGGATGTGGCGAGGCAATACATTCATATATTGTGGTTTCAGTAATGAGGTCGCGGACGATGTCTTTCTCGGCAATTTTGGGTGTCCCTCTTACATGAAGCGGGGTACCTGGAACAGATTTCTGTTAGTATTCTGATACAATGACTGTGCTCGCGGACCAAACCGATGAGAGACTCACTGCTGGCATGACAAGCTTGCAACACGTTCAATGCTCGCCTCATATCACCCTTACTCAACTTTACCAGAGCTTCAGTTGCTTCAGGACTGATCCGGACATTCTCTTCCAGGATCACTTTATCAACCAACACTCGAATGTCTCTCTCCTTCAGAGGGCTGAATCTGAACCTCGTACAACGACTTAGCAACGCCGGGCTAAGTTTGTGTGTATAATTTGCAATAACACAAAATCTTGTATTCGCCGTGTATTTCTCCATAATTCTCCTCAGAGCCATCTGGGCGGTTGATGTCATAGCATCTGCCTCATCCAAAATAATAAGCTTGTATGAAGCGATCGAAGATGAGTTTGAGGCGGGGGCCATAGTGAAGATTTGCTTTGTGCTAGCAAAGGTCTTGATTTGTTCACGAACAACATCAATACCTCGATCATCGGATGCGTTGAGTTCAAGAACCATCTGTCGCATATTTTTTGAACCGTATATGCGCCGTGCGAGTGCAAGGATGGTCGAGGTTTTACCTGTTCCAGGAGGCCCGTAGAGTAAGAGATGAGGCAGTCTCTGTTAATATTAGCCTTATGTTCGCTAGAGTCGCAGCAGCTTTACGCACATTCGTGTCCACGAATTTATTGATGGTAGCAAGAATGTCCTGATGGCCAGAAACATCTTCAAGGGTATCTGGACGGTACTTTTCGACCCTGTAAGACCAGCGTTAGATTTTATGTGCGCATAAGCTATCAAGGAAGGCTATACCATGGCAAACTATCTTCAGCCTCAACAGGTAGATTGGCCGCACTTCTCTTCCCTTTCGAATTGGTATTGTTTGAACTGAACATTACCGTATCCTGTGCTGCTGGCGCATCGACATCCATATCATCTTCAAAGTCCGACATATCTGCGGCAGTCTTAAGAGATATGAAAGATATGGTAGAAAGTGGTCGGGTCGTTTTCCGGTTTGAAGATATGTCGTCGTTGATTTCGGAGAGACGCGAGTCGTGGTGCAATGCAATGTTCTCGCGACGCGTTCAGCACGTGCCTGCCCTAAGTCTTCACCCACCAGACCGACGCTCACTTCGTGTATCTTACCTTTGAATCCCTCACATAATAATGGGAATTAAGAAAGTAAAGCAAAAATGAAACATCACGTTATAAGAGGCAATTGCTTAGTAATAGAAGATCCTTTGCCAAAAAAAAATCCAAAAATCAGCCCGTAAACCTCCTTGTTTAAGTGACATCAGATTTTGCTGATTATCCAGTGATTGAGAATGCGATGTGCAACAAAAACTTTTTAGGCTGAGGAGTTGTGTAGGCACGTGATCAAAGCATCTGCTAGGTACCTACCTAGGTATGCTTCTTAGAAGTTGGTACAACTGAAAAAAAAAGTATTGTCTCGCGAGGATTGACTACGGCGAAAATTAAGGGTTTGCCACATTTCTTAGACAATCTTAGCGAGAAAGTTTCTAATATAAGCTTCGAAATAGGCACGAAACTACTACTAAAATAGCTACTAAAATCAATTTATGTACTTCTAATGAGTCACGTGAGCTCGCAGATTACTTAATGATTATATAAACTATTAAATCTCTCCTAGTCTCTCCCTTAGAATTTCTTTATACTATAAGTGTGCCTTCTTAAACAATTGACAAGCAACGGCTTTCCTAACTTACTTGGCCGCAAATCAGAAGGTCTATGCTAGAAAGTAGAGATAAGAGGAGGTAAAGTAGCAGGCACCTACTATCACTAAGAAACGGACACGAGCAAGATGTACTTGTACAGGTAGTTTCGAATGCTTTTCTGCCTTAGTGAATGAAATGCCCAATTAAGACATTAATCCTCTAGAGCAAGGTCCCTAACAATTACACCAATGTACTTGTGTAGAATACACGAGTCGTATAGTTATAACACAGGTACCTACAGGGTTGCGACCTAGAAAAACCGAGACGGCCAAAAGTCTAAAAGGCTTCCTAGGTAATAAGAATATCGCCCTTATTATTCCTTCTCTTTGTAACTTGGTAGCTCTATAATGCACGATGTAATCTTAATCTCATCGCTATAGGTTTCAAAAGGAGACTACGAGTTGGCTGCCGCTGTCAGAAAGTGTTGCGTCGCTTCTTGCCGATAACGTCATATCAGATTTTGGTCTAGGACATTATACTGTACTACCTAGGTACGCACAGGCCTTTGGGGGCTTATAACGGAAATGGAATAAGATCGTCAATGGCATGATCTCATTCGGTTTGTATTGTACAGTACTGTGCTAGCTACAACTAGCACCACAAGGGCGATGATCTTCTATCTCTATTTAATCAGGTGGCCTGACGTGCTTAAGCAGAGCAAAGTGCAAGGAAAGGATTGAAATCTAGGACCTTCCATAGGAGTTGCATACCTTTTTAAGAGGCCCCAGGAATCTCCAGCCACGAGTAGTAGTGAGGAAATGTTTTAATGCCGGATTAAAGGCGGGGAGGTGTTTGTGGACCTTGTGCGATAATGTTTTTGCAATACAAGTGGGCCGTAAGCGGGAATTTTTGGTGACTAATGTGTTGCTGCTAAGCATTGCAACTGCTACAAGGATTTAACGTTCTTTCGATCTCGCTATGCATCCTTATGGCAAGGCCTATGTAGAGAAAAACTGCTCAGAAATTGACTAATCTTATTCAGGCTAGCAAAAAGGAGACCGGCCAAGACCATATGCTTAAGATATCTTGGAAAGAATGCTGAGGACCTAGACTCCATGTCGTGCTACTAGATGAAGATGAAGTGTCTGCATGCTTCGTTGAACAGGCGACATGAACGAGATCACGCCAGGTCCCCAACCTGCTCCCATATAACGGATCAGGAGTATGCCGAGGAGGGTGAGCGTAATGTGCAGTGCGCATCACATCACTCCATATTGGTATTTAGAATGGACGGAACATCTGTCGTTGTAGGCATGGGGTGTGTGTGAGGGAATGATAAAAGCCACGTCTCATAAGGTAGGTGGCGTACACTGCCTAAAACAGAAACATGGGATTCTATAAATCCCATGTTGATCCTTGATCTGAGAGGCCCGTGAGAGATCCTCATCGCGCCAAGCGTTATGCTCAAGCTCCGCTCCAATATGACAGAAAGTGGGTCATCGCACGGGTGGCCAAAGCTCAAATCTAGACCTTCCATTAAGACAAGACCCGTTAGCTGAGGACCAACTCCACACACAAGTGCCATTATTTATCTTATGCCGAGGGCATCTTGGGTCTGAATTCAATCATTTTGGGGAGAGCTAAAGGAAATCTCGAGAGTTGAGACTCTTTGATCATGGAGGGCTCTTTCAACATCTCCTGTAGAAAGACGACAAAAACAACCTTGGCATCTCAAGGATATATGCGTCCCCGGGAGATCATCAAGATTCTGGTGGCTTAGTCGACGTGTTACAGCCAGACCGACATCACAGCTTTAGGTTTGCGAAAGTAATGCCGGGACCTAGGTCGGCGAGTAGTCTTAACGAGCAACAGTTTGCATGGACATACATTCTGCAGATTCACGCAGCATACAAGCTAGGTGAAAGCTAGAATTCGCCGATGAATGCCGTCGTTTTTCGGCTCAAGAAATCCTTCTCCATTGTACAATAACTAAATACAAAGGGTACGCAGGTTACCGATCTTCTGATCGTGCACAGAATCATTACAGTGTTACATAAACGCGCAAAAGTTGTGGATAGGGTAGAAATCGGTGGAAAGCAAGCTCACAATAATTGGTATATGGTTTGGGGGAGGAAAGTGGTGATGTTAGGGTGTAATGTAGGTTGCCGAAGGCGAAGTGTGAGGTGGGCATGCGGCCCCACAAAACACCCCAGCCCCCGGCGGATCAGAATGTAACGCGTGATAAGTACTTCTGTATATATAGTTATGATGGCCCAGGCGACCAAGGCTGGTAGGGATTATAGCAAAAGCAAAAAGAAAGAAAGAAAGAAAGACAAATAGCATACCTTGCTACAGCTTCGGCTGGAACTAGCTCTTGGTGTGGTGCTGGCCATCCAATCAATAACAGTCCACTTAACACACACCCCCGCTCCTCTCTTATTCCTCTTCTTTCTGGAGGAGTGCTCGGTTATAGTCTCCAACGATTGATCACTGCTACCACCTTTACGAGGCAGATAGCTTCTGACTGTACCTACCCAGCTATATGTATATGTATATGGATATGGATATGGATATGTACAGCATCACATCGCATGGTGCACAAAGACTTCATCACCACCACCACCACCACCACCACCATCACATCCTCTATTTTGAAGCCTGAAGCCGCAAGCAGTATCCAACAAGCAAGACAACACCAACATCCATCCCTCCCTATTTGCATCACCATCATCATATTATTATTATTATAGAACTTCAGGGACCAATCTGGCCAGAGACGTCACCGTCATCATCGACATCATACAGTATCATCGTGCAAAGTAAACTTAGAGAATTCGTCAGCCTATTGTTCATAGCTGTGTGGTGTGTGTGTTGCTGCGTTAGGTTGCGTTGCGCGTGAATGGTTCGTGTTCCTAGTGGTCCAGGTCCAGGTGAACATTTAGCCTAGACGGGACTGGATTAGTTAAGGTTTTCAAAGATCTCCAGTGCTTTCTAGTACGGTGGTACGCGGGTGACAAAATAGTTGGCCGCTTTTGTAGCATGCGAACAACTTTATTATTCTCTGAAGCCTTTAATTATTCCTACCAACCTAGATGTCCAGGAGAAAACTTTTGTATATAGAAGACAATCAGTAGATAAAACATTTATTTTAAGTATTGGTCTGAGTTTTTTTTTTTGTTAATACGGGCGTAGTACTTGCAAGTAATTGCAAAAGGATGAGATTCCTTAGAGGGTTTTTTTTTTAAAAAAAAAAGCGGCGTAAGGAAATAGGTGCACAGGAAGAAGCTGAGGAGGGGTAACCTTACCTTAAGCTTAAGCCTTACGAAGTATTCTCACTACATTTCCGTACGGAGTCGGCATTCATGGATCATATTAGCTTTCGCAACTTCCCCATCGCCATCATACCCATCCCTACCGAGCTATACTGTACCTATTTACTTTCAATCCTCATGCTCGGCTGAGCAACCCCCGCTCTCTTTTTTTTTGTCCCCTACGGCACGCCGGCTTGCCAAACTTCCTGTCTTCTTTCCATTTTCTGTGTTGCATTTTGCATTTCCCCATTATTTTCCATAGTCCACGATTAACCTACTTTGTATTAGTTAGCTGTGACCTACCTGCGACTGTATGATCCACGGAGGATCACCTTAAACTTCGTCATACCCCTCCTCGCCTTTCTGCCCCTCACCTCACCACCACTCCTCCAACAAACACCAACACCTGCGATAGCAACGACAACCACCATCTATGCTAATTAAACCAATTCCTTAACTGTCCAGAAATCGGTTGTGTACAAACATTTGACCTCGCACATTCCACACCCTTCACGCCTTCTGCTAGGTATAGTTCAGGTATCGTCGTTTCCAAAAACGAATCCAGCCTGCCAGCCTTATCTATTGGTAAGTTTTCTTCTCCTCTGAGCACCGCAAGCCAATTTTTTCATGTCCATGAATTGACAACAACGTCGTACAGGTGAACACTCTTCACACTCTTATTCTTCCTTCCACTTTGTCATCGCCTTTTGAGCCGCCGTCTGCGAATGGTCTACCAAAAATCCAGGTCTCGTTGCGTAAACAGTATCTCAGTCAACCTGAAAATCGCTACCCAAAATTAAAGTCTTCTGCAAACCATTGTGCCACACATCGTCCCTCGGCACCCAAACTGACCACGAGCCGTGGAAATATTTCCACGGGTACATCCCAAATCTATACTCATCCAACTGCTTCAACTCACGCCATGTCTCGCGTCGCCGAACAGACCCAAGACGGAGTCTTTTTTCAGGAGGCGATTGACCCGTCATATCTTTTAAATATGACCTTTGACAGTGACACGGATATTTCGTATGGGAGGTATCAAGAAAGCTTCACGCCCATGAATAATGCCGACCTTACCAATACTCTTTTCGCTAACAACACTTCGACTGGCTTTACATCGTCACCATATACTCCTGACGAGACCTCAGTATTCAATGCCGCTAGTTACCAATCCCAACAATCGTACTTCGGTGGTTTCGATGGACAGCAGAATAGTTATTTTCCGCCCCAGACCGTAATACCTCCTCAAGTTATGACCAGCATTCCTATGATGAATAGTAGCGATGATTCTCAAAACGATTATACCCAACCAATAGATTCACAATCGACCAATGTGGGTAATTGTGACACTCAGGAGACCCATAGAGAGTCGAAGTCTAAACAGGTGAAAGAGACTTCTCCATCTGAAGCCAATACTGCACCGCCGGTACGTAAGCGACGTGTGAGGAACAAGAAACAACTGAGCGAGAATGAAACCAGAGCTAAGCGCGAAAGATTTCTTGAGCGTAATCGTATTGCAGCCAGCAAGTGCCGAGATAAAAAGAAGGATTGGACAAATAAGATGGAAGAGAAGATGCGAATTCTTCAAGCGGACAGAAAAATCCTAAGGGAGCTGGTCCAGACGTTGATGGACGAGAAGCGTAAATTGACAGCCTTGCTGCACGACCACAGCGGCTGCAACCACCAAGGCTTGGATGCCTGGCTGAAAGAGAAGGCAACTGCGATATTGAGCAGCCCAGATGTGTTTACCCCCGCCGTATCCCAAACAAACTCATTCCAGTCGCGCAGTAGTTCACCAACCGAGTCCAGAAACCGTTCTTCGGTCAACGGATATGAGGGAAGTCGAAGAAATAGCATGAATTTTCAGCAGGCCAATACTATATCGCCTGCTCCTCAAACCAAGATGCTGCCATTCTCACAAGACAGTCAGGACAAGGTGATACGCAAACGATCTTCCAATGAAAGTCTAGACTCCCACCCTCCCCACACGTCCCAGGACATGTATCGCCCGAACTCCGGCAACAGTGTCCTTTCTGGTGACAGCTCTGAACAGCATGGCTGTTATCGAGACTCAGGCATTAGTGATATGGAGTCACTCGAAACATCATCAGTGGATAGTGCTTCATTATTTGGTGTCCCAGACGCATTGCATGCTTCGTATGCAATAAACGAAAATGTTCTGATGGAAAACCTGCGTTTAATCGGCCATGCTGATTATGGCAGATGTTCCAATCGATGCCAAAACCCCCAGTTCGCACAAGCTTGAGCAATCAACCATTCATTTACGGGTCCAGCGCCATATTCAGCTGGCCGCCCCGTACCCACAATTCGAACCGGAGTCCACGTTTGTATGATAAGATGCCTGTTTGACAGTAACAACGAATTAATGGAGAAGAATGATCTGGCATGCGCTTCTCTTGTACAGTGTCTCATTCCATGTGCGGCCGGCGCACATACATATGGCCGAAAGATACCACTTCACCACCAAGGTTTTGGAGTTTCATTTTTGTCTGCTAGTGGGGATCCGGATGGGTTTTTCTTCGAATGGCGTTATTCAGTTGCTTCCTTTTCAACATTTTCTTTTAGCAGCTGGCAGTAGGGGAAGGGGATACCCCTTGTCGGACAAGAACACCACGATAGGCATTATGGTTGATTTTGTAATGATGGAACGGATCAAAGATGTTGGAACATCGCTGATGAGGCAGTGGGTGCCAGGGATGTGTATTATACCAGCCACTTCATTTGAAGCCTATGTCCGGGTGACGTATGAAAGGGAAAAAGTTCCTTTGCTGAATTGTTTGGGGGATTTGAAGTAGGGTGACTCTGGTATTTAGTTAGCTAGCTTAGCCCCTCCCAAAAAAGTCATATCGATAAATGGAAATTTCAGTCATATCTTTCATAATTTAACTGTTGATGATGTTTCAAACTGTCGAGGACGTTGAAAATCCAAGGTGTTCTTGTTGTGTGTAAGGGTCGACGAAAGGAGGACAAGATGCAGACGAGAGCACCATCTTATGTAAAGCTAATGAAGTCAGAGCGATCTATCTGTCGAGGTAAACCGGAACTGGGGGTGTATTGAAGGCAATCTGTCCGTCTTCGAGTGGGAGGCAGTTGTCGATTTCGTAGACCGATCGATGTCGGTGAAAAAAAAAACAACAAGGCGAGAGGCAAACGAAGGAGTGGGAAGGCGAATCGAACGTTGATCAAATAGCGGAACTTTTACTTCAAGATTAAAGTAAAAGTCGAGAAGCTGGTCGAGTCAGATCAAGTTGAAGTTGTATTGAGGTAAATATAAGAGAAGAGTGACAATGCTGACTGATTGATTGTTTGGCGACGTGGCAACGAAGAAATAGGAGATGCGAAGAAAGGAACTGGCAACCGAATTTTTTTTAAGTTGAGTTGGTTGGTGTTACTTGGGAATAAAGGTGCGATATTTAGTAGCTTGCTTTCAATTATCTGTTGCGTTATATTCCGATTTTTTTAGGCGGAGTGTGGGCGACATGAGGTAACATTTGAGGTCAGTGAATTGAGAATGGGATTGAGATTCGAGAAGGGGAGGAAGAAGGGCGTGGTAGCGGCGGTTGAAGTATGGAGGGAAGACGGAGGTGCTCCCCTCCTATTATACGGTGGTTTTTATCTGGGTTTCAATGGGTTATATGCGCCGCTGATCGTTGATGACATGGCGAGTTATACGAGGAGGAAGGAAAGGTCCGAAGATAGATATTGAGATCTGAGATTTAGAAGACAGACGCGAGTTGTACTCTTTATTTGGTTTATAAATGAATTGATCATCAACGAATTATTTTAAGGAGTGAAGGGCATCATAGGTTGGCTAATAATGTAGAATTGGGGCGGGCAGGTTGTATTGAGGTGGGTTTTGCACTGCTCTTCTTGCCTGGAAGTAGATAGTTTTAAGAATGTCGTAGCCCTGGATTGCTGAGTCGGTGATTGGGGTCCGACTACTTGCGGGGGTGTGTTGGGATTATTATTGCTGTTTTGTGTGTGGTTTTGCCTTGTGTGAGAGTTCGTGTGTATATGTGATGATGTAACGGTTCTTGTGCTGGCTGACGACGGGGTTCCCTCTCGGTTTTTAGCGAGCGCAGTTGATGTAATATTGATATGATGCTTAGTCGATGGATGACCTCACCTCTTCTCTTAGGGGATATTCTTGTTACTGTAGTAGTGCCCAAGGTAAGTAAAAGTATGTCTTATAAGTACCTCCGTCAACAAGTTTATCCTTTAGGGAGGATATCTTGCCACTTCTGCACCACCTTTTGTCTTTGTCGATCTCTTCACTTTTCGAGAGAGTGAGGACAGTGTACTATTCGCGGAAGATTGACTCCCGTGCATCTGTATCCCTTAGCTGTAATGCAGGGGGAACCTATTCTTTTGGAGATTTGACAACCGATTTTTGTGATTTTGGAACTTCGAGGTTGATTTGAAGAAGATGGAGAGAAAACGTCAATCCTAGGTTTAGTGCAGAGTTCTAAGTTAGAACCCAAAACAATACTAGAGTATGGACTAAAACTGTAAAAGGAAAGTGGTCAGCAGGAAAAAGGTACCTGTGCTAGCAAATCATGTACATTTGTGCAACCAAACGTACGAAGGTGGAGAAGGAGGAATAAGCTTCATTGCAATTGTGAAATAACTGTCTGAGAACTATCTATTCTTGTCTTTATTTATTCTTGTTTATTTTGGCTTGATTTTGTTCTTGAACGATGCAGAAAACAACAGCATGGGTTGATTAGTGTGAGAGAAGTGTGGGTCGAGTGATGGACTTTGTGGTCATTGAGTAAGTGCTGGTGGGTTTTGTTGACTACGGTATAGGAAGCCGGGGGCATTTATTAATCATGTTCGTGGCATTTTGGACTCCTGTTGGAGTATGGGCTGTGGTTGTTTGCCCTTGATAGCTATGCTGTAGTTGTCCTTCAGAATGGTACTGTACAGTGTAGCGGGACAGGTGGCAAAGTGCCAGGTGGGATTTGAACTAACGATGCTTCCAGTGAATAGCTGTAATCGTAATGAAATCCAACTGTTACCAAGCTTGTGTTATTATACCTGCCCCTCATAATGAAAGATAGACCATAAATAAGACGAGGACTAGAGTACTTGTACAAGCAGAGTCAGAGTGTCACCACGTTGATTAAGATACTGACGCGAACAAGTGTTTGCAATCAACATAATCGAATACGATGATGGAAAATCATGATATTGAGTTGAGTGCGGAAAGTGCTCCCGTCACATGCCGGATTATTACAGTACAGCTCCTGGTCTGTTTTCCTCGTGGATATACAATACATTGCCCCATCTCTTCATTCTGCGGTATATGGGCAAGTTGAAAACAAAGCTAGAGGGAATGAGCACCGAGCACTTATCATTATAACTAACCTGATGAGCTATGACAATTCAGAAAATAGCAACATCTACCTCACAAGAAACCAGCTGCCATCTTTGTCATAAAATTTACACAATGTTGATAGTTGATACATTTTTATACATGCGCTTCAGACTCTACAAAAAGTATCTGAAAAATACTATACCCTATACAACGATGTTGACTTTCGGCGTCAAATCACTCGAATGCTCCCGTATCAGCTGATCTAAAGCTCCCTTCTCAATCACAATCCTTCCTAGCTCCAGTAGATCCTTAACATCAACATCTTCCAACAGTTGTACCCTTCCTAACTCTCCAGCACTTTGCATGGCTGCGAATAGATTCCTTCTGAAACCGCCCGTGACCACCAACGTCCTTCCATCTTCTCTACCCCAGCTGTTATGGTTGAAGATCTGTTTGACGCGTTGTTTATATGGATAATCAATTTCCATGCCATTTTCGCAAATAATCAACTCTCCTTTCCTGTATCTGTAAGACAGAGCCGTCCTCCAGGCCAAATCATACATCTTCTTGGGCAATCTGGTTGCAAAATCCCTAGGTCGAGGACCAAATGACTTGCCACCACCTTTCAACATGGGAGACTGCCTCGTTCCCAAACGTGCCATACCAGTTCCTTTTTGTGGTCGGATTTTTCGGTGAGAGCCGTGAATCTCATATCGGGTTTTCGTTGATGCTGTTCCTTGTCGTGTGAAATCTCCCTCAAATACCACAGCACGGTGTAGGATGTCCCTTCGAAGGGGGAGGTGGAGATGTTTACTAGGATACGATTCGAAGCGGAGAGGCTCCATGGTAGGAAATTTGTAGATGGTTGTCAAGACCTCAGTGACTGCGCAGGAATTAGTAATGAACCTTGATAGGCGCAATTGAAGTCTTGTACCGGGAGCTGCTTCTGTACGTTTGCTGGTAAGAGTCATGCCATCAAGGCCGACGAGCACATCGGAAGGCAGTGATGCCTCTGTCGCCATTGACCTCGAGAGTCGGGGTGTTAAGCATTGCTGTTCCTGGTTAGCAAGCTGTCTACTAGTACCAGGCCTTAGACATACTGTAAGAGGGTCCTTAGAACTGGCTGTGAGTGATCGCAGAGCACCTAAGCACCTGGTGAAGCTCTGCAGACCCTTTGAAACCATTGTCGATGTGTTTGGACGATGCAAAGTCGTCGCGTTCAAGGAGGCTCGCGTTATCAGCAAATGTACGAAAGGCACCATATATTTTTGCATAAAAGGTCGTATTCGTATACGGCCGCCTGAATTTTCAGGACCCCTTCGGAAGCGTGATGGAAGGACAAAAATTACAGCTTCAACAAGACAATCAACATAGCAACGATGCCTGCTTGTCAGAAGGCCGCGAGGCCATTGGCACAGTGCCTACGAAGTTCTCAATCATCATGCCTATCTACTAGGGTTGTCCGCTCTTTTGCAAGCACTTCGCGGTCGATGAACGAAGCCACGACCGAAAGCATCCCATCAACTCCTGAGTTCGACCCAGCAACTGTCACTTCACTGAAAGGCGAGAGGAGTTTAATGAGAAGTGGTGTCTTGCCAATTGGATCTAGGCGCCGCCGTGCTGCGATTAAGAGTTCAGACAATGTTCCTTTCGAGCAGCTACCATACCAATGTTTCCAGGAAGCCCGGAAAGTATTACTGGCCGACAGGGAGGAGAAGCTGCAGCAGATTGCGACAGAGAGGTTGCGCATCTCAAATCTACAGGCACAAGATCCTGCGACTATCAATGGTGGACAAGCCATGAAAGACAAGAGATTGGATAGCATGCGGAGACACATGGAACGTTTAAAGATCCTAGCGGACATCAATGATCCATTGATCAAAAAACGGTTCGAGGATGGTGAAGGTGCAGTATTTCCTCAAATCCTAAAGATCGTGCCTGCGTACTGACTCCTTTGTAGGTGACATGTCCAAACCCATCTACCGATATCTAGCGGACAGAAAATGGCGGAGCTATCAACGAAAGATCATTGCCCAGCGCATAGAACAGCTCAGTGTTGTTCCAGATTTGCTTGCACATTTTGAGCCTACCGCAGATGTCCGACTAGCATTTAGAAGGCGTAATGTGCAACCCGGCGAATTTATCGATTCGAGAGTCAGCGAGCTACCTCCGCGATTGAATGTACAGGTCTTCGATGGAGGCGAGCGGTTGGTCACCGTGGTTGTAGTTGACTCCGATGTGCCCCTCGTGGAGAAGGACAACTTTGGTTCTCGCTGCCATTTCCTCGCGGCAAATATCCCTCTCGCACCTACAAACGACTCTCTACCCCTATCCAAGATAGCGGATGACAAGCTGGTCTACTCATGGCTCCCACCATTTGCGCAGAATGGGTCTCCATACCACCGTTACTCAGTCTTGGTTCTACAACAGAGCCCTGGGGAGGTTCTTGATATTGCTAAACTCAAGGAGATCTCGCGTGATAATTTCAAGACCAGAAACTTTGTGAAAAACAAGAAATTGAATCCAATTGGAATGAGCATCTTCAGAAGCATTTGGGATGAGGGAACTGCCGGTGTTATGCAGAGAGCCGGTATTGAAGGTGCAGATATTGAGTTCAAGAGAAAGAAGGTCGTTGCCTTGAAACCCAAGCAGAAGGCGAGAGGATGGGAAGCAAGACATGCCAGTGACAAATATAAGCCACTGAGAAGATGATGAGATGTAGAGAGAGGTTGTGCGAAAGTGGACCAAGTGTATGATATCTGTTGTGTATAAGCCAGGCATCAGGAGCTACGTGTATATCAAGGAATCTTCAATCAGCTGAGATAGTCACCTGAATGTATGAGAGATGTAAAGGTCTGAAATAGTTCAGTTGCTTGGCACAGTAAAACTTCACGGCACCTATTAGTGGTCTGGGAGCATTTTAACCTGATTCCATTGAATAACCAGACTAGGAACCATTGGAGTCCTGGTCTCTTTACTGAAGTTATACCCAGCTTGGATTACCACCTTCATACCTAACTTTTGAGCCGCCCTCGTTAGGCTCGATGTTTACCAGTATTACTGTACCTGTGCTGTACCGCACGACTTGATGCATCGCTTAATTCATGAATCCCTCTCTAAGTTCATAAACTTAGACAGAGCGACTCACCTGGCTTGAGCAATTTAACACGGTTCGGAAGCGGATTCATGACTCTGAGCAATTCATAAAGCTGTCGGTATAGCCTTTTACCTTGTTATTAACTGGTAAGTGAAGTTTTTTTTTCTTATCGCAAATACACGACATATGCTGCTTATATCACTAACGCTCAATGGTTATGCTCCCATGCTAATCAAGAACGATACTGGGGCTAGAAATTTATCTCTAGAATTGCTTACCTACTTCCTTTAACCTCGCTTTGCCAAGTCGCGGTTGTGAAAACCACTTTATATGAGTCTGCGCCTGCGCTTTCCTAGGTGACTCGACTTAAATAGGCTATTTCCCATGCTTTAAGAGAGAAATAATACAAAAACGTAGGGCCTTTAACCTGACTTTAATGCTTCTTCATTCTCATTTCTGACTCTTTCCACTGCATTTCCACCAATTGAGCTCGACTCGCCGTATATGCTGAAGTCAAAGTCGTCCGAGCTTGCCTTCTCCTCCCAGCCAAGCCCCAGACTTTTGATATAACGCTGGTTTTGAGTAGGCCACACCAAGCATAAACCCACGTATAACAAAGCAGAAATAGAAAAGGACATAATCCAACCCAAATATCCAAGTTCCGTTGCCGTGCTAGAAACTCTAGCCCCAAGATTACCAGCAAAGCCAGCGATTCCAATTGCGAACCCAGCAGTATACGCAATATAAGCCTGGGTATTCCAACCTGCCGTATAGTAATAATTCGGATTCGTTCTCTTTCCGTCATATAAGTGTTCCATAAACAGATTGCCCTTAGTGAGAACGAGGTAATCTGCAACCATAATACCAGTCAGGCCTCCCATGAATAACCCATATCCACTCAAGAACTTGGTAAAGACAGCAGCTGATTCGTAAATCTTCCAGGGACAGATTGCCCATGCTAATATAAGGCCCATGGCCTGACCACGCGTCATATTCATATACCTAGGAAGTAGCATAGCACAATCACTTCCCAAGGGAATCATATTAGCAGCAACATTAGTTCCCAAAACAAGAATAGCCCAAAATAGAGCACATAAAAATACAGCAAATCGAACAGCAGATGTCGGGTATCTTTCAAGAATAGCAGTAAGCAAATCCCACTGATTCCAGAGTGTCAAATTCCAAGCATTGTTGATTGCTGCCGTGGATAGAATACCAAAACTTGCTGATATGGTGACTGAGATTGGCCAGAAGACGAGTTGTGTCCATACGGATGCCCATTTTGTTTTCGACCATCGTGAGTAATCTGGTTGATTGGTTATGAGGGTCGAGTGGGCTCCCAGACTGGAATTTATGGCATACATGAATAACCATCCTGTACTTCTTGTTCGTACTTTTGAAGTGAGGTGTCCGACTCCAATATTTCCATGTGTGTTTACCATGCAGAAGGTAAATAGTCCTACCATTGCTGGTATCATAACGCACATTTTTAGAGTGAAGAGCCATTTTAGTTGATTTGGTCGCAGGAATACGAAGGGGATATGACATAACCAATATAGGAAAAACGCTAACATTTGCTGAGTTGTAAAGCCAATAGACGTAGGTATCCGATTCGGAATACGAGTGAAGGATGTTCCGAAGATAGCATGAAGCATATTGACCATAAACGAGGAACCCACATAGACTAGAAAACTCATTAGCTGAAAATCTTGATGGAAATTGGTGATGAATGATTGGAATACGCACGCTTCAAAGAATAGTAAATGAGTGCCAGCACAGCACGAGCTGCAACAGCATAATAAGCGCCATACATTCCAAATACAGATCGAGCGACTATAGGGAAGCCAATGTGATATGTCTCTGCACAGCGGGAATTAAGAGCTGAAGCTGTAGCAGCAATGATCTGTGCAATCAGGATAGCTACTATTGCTTGCCACCAATTTAGCCCGACACCGATAAGACTTGAGCCCAGAGTCCAGTTGTCCATTGCTAGACTGCTGTAGAAAAAGATGTAATTCCATGCTTTCCAAGTCCGTTTGTCCTTTGGTGTGGGCAATAAGTCTAGCCATTTATTGGTTATGCTATTAGAGATCTGTTCTTCAGTGGAATAGCTCACCTTCATTAGTCCATGACCAGCGACCAGCTTGCTCGCTATCACGAGTTTGCAAATATTCTAAAAAGGTCTCCTTTGTACTTGTAGCCTTTCTAAAGTTGGTAAACTTTGTTCCAACAGTACGCATAACTTCTCGAGGAGAAGTCCTTTTGAGTGCCATTATTCTAGATGAAAGGCATTAGAAATGGAAGGATCATTAGCAAGAGGAAGAGTAGAAGTATCTATGGACTTCACCGTAAAGTGGGATATGTGGTCCAAGATAAGATATTAGTACAATTCGGTTTCTTGGTGGATTGGGGTGGTCTCTGAGGAGAACGATAACGATAACTCGTGGATTGAGATGGTTGGATTCAACACATAATCCCCACTTCTCAGAAGCGACCTCTGAAAGAGTAGATTTGGATCTTACGACGCCTGTGATATCCGGATGTATTGTAAGATTTCACGTGCCATCCCACTCTCTCCTACCTATTACCTTCGTACGGATGAAGTCTTTAAGCGAGGAGTAGCGCACCCCAAAATTCGTGGCGTTTATCTCTTCCATCAAGTCTGCAAATAGGCGTCAGACATCCGTAAAGACATCCTCCATTTAAACACCATAAACACAGCACATAACCATCCAAAACGCAATGGAGCAAGCCATTCATCCACTAACGAGATATCTCTACCACCTCATAAAAGCAAAGTCATCCAACCTCTGCGTAAGTGCAGATATCACCAATGCATCAGAAATGCTCTCGATTGCCCGTAAAGTAGGGCCCAGCATCGTAGTTTTCAAAACTCACGCCGATATATTGGAAGGCTGGGATCCTGACCCAATTCGAGGTACCAGCCAGCAACTAGCAGCCATCGCCCAGCATTATGGATTCTTAGTTTTTGAAGATCGGAAATTTGCGGATATCGGAAGTACTTGTCAATTGCAATATGTTGGTGGTGTTCATCGGATTATCACTTGGGCGCATATTGTGAATGCACATATCATCTCGGGTCCTGATGTTGTGAGGGCTTTACATGAGACGGCGCTCCAGTGGAAGAAGAACAAATCTGATGAGAGGAGTCAAACTGATGCTTATGCATCACTTTTAAGCGACGAGGTGAAGGATAAGCCTGTGGATTTTGGACCAGTTCCACAGGAAAGAGGACTGTTATTATTGGCGCAGATGTCAAGTGTTGGCAATTTCCTAGACGAAACATATACCGGACATTGTGTGGATATCGCCCGAAAGAATAGAGACTTCGTAATGGGGTTTATTGCACAACGGCCACTTAATACACTACCGGAGGATTCATTCATCACCATGACTCCCGGATGCTCACTTACTCCGGAGGAGTCTTTAGATGACTCCGAGTTCGTACCGGGAGCTGAGGATGCTCTGGGTCAGCAGTATAACTCGCCAGCCTCTATCATCCTAAAGGGTTGTGATATAATCATTGTAGGGAGGGGTATTTGCAATGCGGTAGACCCAGCTGCCAAAGCTGAGCAGTATCGTAAATCAGCCTGGGAAGCATTTCAGAGCCGTCAAGGTTCGAAATAGACTCATCTGCAGAACTTAAATCTCGTAACTGAGATGAAGATGGATTTGGTTACTGTGTAGTAAATTCGGTCCCAACAGTCTTTCCGCATGCCCTACATATACTAATGCGCTGCGGTTTTTGTATTCATACCCATCTAGGTTATTAACTAGCCTATACATAGCCTAGATATAAACCTTATTAGGTATATCTAGTAGGCTACAAGTTTATTTTATATAGATAATATCCTAATACATATTTGCTTCAGAATAATTAAGTTAATATAGGAGTTCTTAAGGGTTATTTTAAAGAAACATGGGAG